>JABFOV010002833.1:7663-18363 GCA_022817685.1 Aradophagus sp. ZL-2020 | reverse complement strand
GAGTAAGTACGTAGATACCGTTATATCTGTCACTGAAGCGAACTAAAAATGAACCGTCAATATCGCCGTGTTTATGTAAAAAATTAATGGCCTCACTTCGATCCAAAGTCCCATGGTACCAATCACTACGCGTTTCACGAGATGGAGGACAGCAATAATTTCCTGGAAAATTTATTTACTATTTTAGAACCGAAAAAAGTTTGTTATGTTATGTTATGTTCTTTAGCATTTATTTGTACTTACTTAACAACTGTTCACATTCAATATGGCCATAACGTTTAGCTAAGTCGGCAGGAGTATCATTTGTAACAGTTCTTGGATTAACAGGTGCATTGACTGACAGTAAAATTTTCACAACGTCTATGTTACCTTTACTTGCTGCATCGTGAAGTGGTACTTTACCTATATTACGACAAGTAAAATTATGTTTTAAATATAGTTTCTTTTTAACTCATTTTACGTTTCTTTTCTTACCCGTTTCGGTATGTCTTGCTTGTACATTTGCTCCACCATCTATTAAAATCTTTACAGTATTAGGCAAATTACTTTGGCAGGCATACTGAAAATAATTTCCTAGATTTTAATTATCTTTTATTAATTGAAGCTCACTGCAATAATTACTTGTTCAGTGTATATTTCTGATGGAGCACTGTTAAACACGTTATTAAACTTGTTTTGAATATGGCTCGTCAGTGTCACACAAATGATTTACTATTTATTTTTCATGTAAACTTACGTGTAAAGGTGTATATCCAGCCGTATCGCGACAAGAAACACTTGCTTTATTCTCGAGCAAACTTATCAATATTTCATCAGCTCCGATCTTTGCAGCCAAATGCACAGCTGTCTGTCCCAACTGATTTTTGGCATCAATGTTGTGCTTATAACCACATTTTAAAAGTTCAGATACTACAGTGTAACTTTGCTAAAATACAAATTGTATTTATAATGATTATTTTAACTTAAATGTAATTCGAAAAAGTCTACTTTGAAAATTGACAATCTTCCTACTCGCGCACAGTATGCACAATATCCTGTTATTATATTACATTGTCTTACTTGTATTGTTGCTCTATGTAACAAATTTGTTCGACCGTGTCTTCTAGTATCATGAGGGGGTGGAACTCCTTTTAATGATTTTTGTAGTTTGATGTCTAATCCATGACTGTCTTCTTGATAAAACTCAATAAGTGTGTCCAGCCCGTGTATAGTTTTTTCGTCATCTAAAAACAAAATTACCTTGAATAGGAAGAAGAAATTTTCAAACGTAAGACAAATGTCTACTTACCTATGGAAAAAAAGGCATCTTCTCCATGTTTTCTTATTTGATAATGAAGAACCTCTTCATTATTACGAACAGAGAGAACATAATCCCCTGAAGATGAACTACTTTCTCGAACCAAAAAACTTCCATCTTCTCCTTCTGATAAAGAATTTATTTTATATGTACTTACATATAATTAAAACATATATATTTAAGTATAAATGTAATGAAGATAGACAAAAACCATAGACATACAATAATTATATCAGAAATTGCACGTTAAGTACGTAGAAACACAAAGAAACTCTGAAAGTCGAAACTTGAGTCTTGAATGCCATAAATCATGCTTCATTTTTTATTTCATGTAAAGTAAGATTTATGTTACTCTTACAATTTTAATAATACTTTTTTTCTGCATATCATCTAAACCTTTTTAATTTATTCAACTGTTTCATTTTTTTAATATACTAATGCATTACTCATATCACGGTGTTAATAATACAAAAGCATTTAAATTTTATTTCTCAAGCATTGTAAACGCACTTTAAAAATAAATATAATATTCAATTATTTCTTTAACAAATAAAAAATATTAAATGTTGTAGAACATATTAAAACAAGCTTTTTGTTTTTTAATCGACGGTAAGAAAGAAATTATAAAACAATAAAGACGGATAATTGTCTAGCAAGTTTGACAATGATTGTCATTAACTCTTACCAGTCTTGAGCAATTGTTCCGCTTCCTCTCGAGTGAGTTGACCGTGATACCAACAAATGTTGTCTTCGTAATTCATTCTATCGAATGCATCAAATCGAATGAAACAACCCAATGCTTTGACAAAACGTAAGATGATGACTTATCGTCATTTCGTGGTTCTGAGAATGCAAATACCTTATATCTGTTGACGCATACCGAACCATCGATATGTCAATGCATTAGTTTCATTCATATTCTAGGGAATTTCATTGGTTGGTCATGATTTCGCTGAATTCACTGAATCATAAATCATCCACTTCTCTAAACTCATTTAGACCTCATTTTTTCATCAGCTGTTCAACTGGCTGCAGTGAAATATTGTATCGTTATAGTTATTTAAACATTGTAATGTAATTGCAAAATAATGAATCTAAATGAAAAAGAATAATTTTGAGTTGAATTTTTTTAAAAACTAAATAATCTTTTGTAATTAATAATTGATTTTCTTTATTTAATTCATATGCGAAATAATTTTTAAAGTTTCAACTCTTTTGTTGACTTTGTAATATTATCTGGACATAAAACTACTTCTTTTACAAAAATAATATTTCAAATAATACTATGTTAAATATATTTATAAATAAATATAATGAATATTACTCTATACACTGATGATATATTATTTAAAAACAAAATATCTGCTTATGAATCCCTGTTACGTGGTGTAATAAACAGTATTAAAATAAGTCTGTTCTTTTTTTTTACAAACTTACATTTATTTACATTAATACATTCTTCATAACAATTTGTACAAATGACCACGCCAGTTAAAAGTGTAAGTTCTATTTGCATTTTAAATTTCAAATCATTTATGAACAATTACATACAAACTGCGGAAGTATTTTCAGTTTTTTGTCACTCGGGATAGAAACATGTTTTTATTCGATTACTTGATTAAATTTTTCTCTATTTTGAAATACTTTTATATTTTGATACAAAGAATATAGAATCTCATATACTTTTTGACTATAAATTATATATTTTGTGTCAACATTTAAAATTTTTATTGCAAGAGTGGTAAATTTTTTTGAAGATTACTGTTTGATCTATTTTCTTGTAAATTTTGTCTTAAGATTTTACCTATTAAGTACAAACTTTATAAGTTTTTACTCAAAACTTAATATTTTTATAAAATAAATGCAAATAAAAAAAGTTCTTTGTACCAAGACATTTCTAATCATGTAAATCATTTTTGACGTGGTCAGACACGTAAGTTAAAATGAGATAGCGTGTATACATTTTTTTTTTTAATTTAACGAAAAATGGATATTATGTACAAATGTTCTCCACCTTAAATTAAATTATAAATTTTAAATTATTAAACCTTTATTAATTCACTATCAGCGATTAATTGATTAATAATAAAGTAACAACTTAATAGTAACGTAATTTCTTAGGAAGGAAGAAAGGATTTTTTTTTAAATTAAAAAGTATTTGCCTAGTAAAAGATTGTATTTTGAATATGAGAATGGAACAAAGAAATCTATTGGAGTAAAAATATCCATCTCAATTTAACATTTCATCAATATGTATGCAATCAATGTACATTATTATAAATCAATGCTAATGTGATATCAAATCAATAATGATTTAATTTCAAATTTCCTCAAAAGATGAACAAAGACAAGATATATCTTTTTCATCTATAATATTTACAATATTTTTTGTTTTCTGTCTACTTGTCTCTTACTATTTTAGTGAATCAATACATACATTTGAATCTTAATCGCACGGCTTTAACATTTGTATAATTAACAAAGATGCAAGGTTTGAAACTCTTTTGTCTATTGAGTACCTACGTCATCATTAACTAAAAAGATCCAAAAAACATTATCAAATTTCATAAAATTGATAATAAAACATACATTTATTAAGAAAATGATCATCTATACTTCTAATTTATCATACGAGCGAGGTTCAAATGTATTTTGTTCACTCATTAAGTCATAATAAATAATATCGTTCATACTCAATAAACCATATGATTTTGATTCTATGATATTGGTTGATATTTGATTTTATCTGCATCACCAAAAGTGATCAATGTTCAAACAGTTCTTTTGTACAGGTATTGATGGATAGGGATGGAGGAACAACAATGATGAATGTTAAACAATTTTTGTAATTATATTTGTTCAAAAAAATTGGTCAAATGTTGATCGCTATTGGTGACGTAGATGAAAGCAAATATTGAGCAATATAATGGAATAAAAATCACATGGTTTACAGGGTATTGGTAAATGATTACAGATAAAGTTGTTAAATGTATAAAAAAGAAGAATAATAATTAACAAATCATTGAATCAAAATTCGTATCTCCGGCTGAGCTTGAAAATAGTGGAAGCATGATTTTGTGCTTGGAAGTCGATTGGGTCGATGCTTTCTGCATAGTCAGGTACAATTTTTCCATATTTATAATCCAAGTGTATATCAAATTTGTACATCAACAATGCAAAGTAAATTCTGGCAAGAACTTGAATGATTGATGGCCACTTATTGTCATTAAAAACTTTTTACCACTTTGCTCTAATACTCCAGTCTTTTGGCGTCCAATGTAAACATTTTGGATCTATTCTGATTTTCCTCTTTTCCATCGCTGCCATATGCTGGTCAATAATTTTCCTGTAGGAAACATTTTTTTGTTTTGTTTGTCAACATAATTATTTTCTAATGAATCGATAAAAGTTCATGGTGAAAAAGAAAAGCAACAATTATATTAGATTCAAGTAAAAACAAATATGTACAATATTTCACAAACAAATGTTGCAAAACTTACTTATTCAATGTAATGATATATTGTCCCTTGTAATAATTCAACAAATTTAGGTTCTGCAGAGTTGATATCACATCATCTTTATCTATTGAGGTAAGTTCACAAATTTCATTAATTGTGATTTGTGGCTTCTCATTTTCTACAGTAGGCTTTACATTTAACAAAATATCCAGTATCGTGTGTGCCCAGTAACTCCTGTAGGATAATAATCCAAGATCGGAAAGTGGTTTTTCAGGCGATCCAGTCTTACCTTCAAATTTCGAAAGTTCATACGAAAATTCTATTAATAACTTTCCATAGCCTTTTCTTTGGTATGGTGGCAGTGTCAAAATGCAAGCCACGTTATGATTTTTCGATCTCTGGTCCTCCAGTGATTCTTTTTCTTTTGAGAAGTACCCTACTATGTGGAAACCCCTGCTATCGAAGTCTGTCATTACATAAAACAAAAATGGATCCGTATCATAATACAGAGATTTGTGGTCCAAGAATAGTTTTGCAATCAACGATAAATTTTGTGCATAATTCCTGTTTTTTCTACCATCTATTTCAAAAAAAGATATCGAAGCTTTTCGATATATTTCATTCCCAGGGGGGTGGCGTAAATTACATTTGATCAAGTGACGTTCAAGACATTTTCGACTTTTCCTGTACTTGAGACAAAATTCACAGATATATATACAAGGTAGGTTTACCATTTCCTGAGGGTAAGGACTGAAGTACCATGGCTTAATACGATGTCTTCCAAGTTCAATCAACTCAATGTTTTTCATACGAGTAATTACATCATCATGATGATGAGCGACTAAAGAACCCGTTTGTCTAGGTCCAGTTGGTGGTTGTGCTCCCGTTGGTGGTACAGTCACTCCATCTTGAGAATCTTCATTTTCAGGAAAGTTTCCTTTTCTTTTTTTATTCATTTTCTTTTGTAACGCAGCTTGTAATACCGCAGAACCGTTGACCGGTTCTGGGGTCATGATAGTTGGACTAGAGGGTCTGCTATGTATTTGCTTTTTTGGAGTCGCTGCTCCTGTACCAGTTGAAGCACCATCTCGTCGAGGATATTGCACTTTCCTTGTATCTAGGCAGTCTTCTGTTACCCATTCGTCTAATCTCTTGTTAACTATAACAGATTAATAAAAGCTATTACCGTAATTTGAAGATAATATAAATTCCATTTTTATAGTAAAAAAATTATACTTTCATATTCAATACAACTCATCACAAGTTCTGTATGTAAAAAAAGATTAGAGTAGCGTTTAATATTTTACATTATAATATTTTAAAATCATTTGAATTTGTATTATTCAGAGAAATCTATTATAATATTATTGTATAATCGTTTCATAAAATACATTCTTTAAGTGTATACTTACAATCAACAAAATGTACATAATACAATTTGATGTCTTGTGTTTCTTTGACGCCAACAATTTCTGCAAGAGCTGAAATCATATAAAGATATAAAAATATTAGAGTTAATAGTAGGGATAATATATAGAAAATTACTTTTAAACATAACCTCAAAATAAGTTAGGCTAATAGATACTTGTTTCAATAAATCATATGGAAAAATCAAGAGTGTAAAATAATAAAAATTGAATTTTATCACAGAAGAATATATTCTAAGTATTGCAAATATATAAATTGAGGCTTGTTTGCTGTTTGTATCAGAAGCATGAGTTTATATTTGACAAGTCTGTTTTTGCAATATTTTCAATGAAACGGAAAAAAACATTGTAGCGATGTATTTTTCATAGACAATTAATTAAAATGCGAAAAATACTAACGCCAGTCGCCAGTGCCACGCATTTTCACCGGTAAACGACATCCTTCAACTAATGAATTCTGGAAATAGGTTAGGAGCATTACTTTTGCATTGTTCTCATAAAAATCTGTTAAATGATTTCATACGAAAACACTGAGGAAGACATTATCTTACCACAGAATCGCATATCGTATCACGTTCATCATGTTCCTCGATCATTTCATTAAAAAAGAAAAAAGAATGTAATTATTTATTTGGATGGTTACTTCTTGCTATCAAAAACAAATCTCCAAAAAATTGTTTTGACATGAGTGTACATACAACAGCGCTTCGATTTACTAATCAATAAACTAAACCTAGTGTCGCTCGGTTGGTAAACCAGATTATTCCCTGTGAAAATCTCCCTTATCGACACGAATTGAAAACATCGGTTTAAACATCTTACGGTGTACTTAGACAATATTCTTAGCAACAAAAAGGAAAAATTTATTTCTGTTTTTTATTAAAATTCCCAGACAAGCAGAATGTTTAAAATGATGTCCCAATGATGTCACACAGATATTTTTGCATTGTCACATATTCATATATAATATTCAAATTGAATTTCGTTATCTACTGATATACTCCCTGTGTTAAAAAAAATTATTTTTATTTGAAATTCTTTTTCAAAAAATCATGTAGGTTTAGTACATGCTAAAAATTATAAAACATTCAATTCATTAAATGAATAATTGTACTGGATCGGTTTTGTAATAATCTTTATTTGCTATAAAACTATGATTTCCACAAATTACAAACTGAACATGTTTCAAGTAAGTATGATTCTTGACTACATGGATCGGAGAAACTGGTTGTACAAATGAAGATTAATATAACGACTGCATCTTCCCTAACAGGACAAAACGTTCAGCGGACTTTTCCACTTGTTCTATGAATGTTTATAAACGTATTATCAATTTCCTTTAAACGTTAGCTTAAACTTAAATCAAAATTTTTGTGTAAAAAATGTTCGTGAATCACCCTGTTCTGTTAGGGTTAAACGAGGTTCTTAGTCAACCAAGAGTCTTTGTATTTCGACGCCTGTTTATAATAATGAACCAGTTCATTTCTTACAATTCAGAAAGGAATTTGTTACACGCAGGCATCGATTTGCTTCTGTTTGCCCCTATAAAGGAATTTTAGATAATCATTATTGAACTTCAATTATGATTAAAAGCGAACAATTTTGCAAAGTAATTTTGTCATCACAACGATAAAATTTCAAAAGAAAATAAAATATAAGTCTATAGACTTGTTTCCACTGTAACATATCAATCAAATTTTTGACTGTTGCTTGGAAGTCATAAATTTTGTTTCATACATCCGACCTTCTTTTTTTAATTATTTTATGAACAATAGTTAGGATTTTCATTGAATTTCACAATAAAATGATATCTTATAAAACTGTCTTGCGCTAATATGAAATTTCTCTTACAAAATTTGTCGATTGTAATTATAATCAATATTTCATCATGATCGCCTTAAATTCCTTTATTTCTTTGTTCCTCTATTTTGCATTTTTTACAAGATACTGTGCAATCAACGTCATGAGTGTTGCAAGTATATCAATACATACAAATATACAAGATGTACACATACAAATACGTACAATGTATATGTATATATCTTCAACATGTACCTAGAACAACATACTATGCTAAACGGTATCGATATTAACGCTGATAAGGTGTTTGGGAACAGTTCCGTTCTTTCGTTTATTGTAATTTTTAGCATTCTCTATTTTCACCTTCTAAATTATTTTACAATTATTCCAAAGAGAACGCAAAATAATGCTAAATGTTTCATAATTGTTATTCTTAGTTAAAAAAATTGATTGAAATGAGGAAACTTCACTGAAAATAGATATTCTTGAACAAAAACTATTTTTACTATAGACAGTTTTTTTATAAGCGTTCCAAATAATTTGTAGAAAATAATTAATATTTCCTGATTTAAAGGGAAATTAAAAGAATATTTTTCTGGTATTTCCAACTCAAATCTAAAAATATGAAACAGTTCCTGTACATCTACATGAAACTGCTTGGAACTTTAAATACGGGCTAGTTGGAAGTTCATCATTTGACATTAATTTACCCATCCCTCTAAAAAAGATAACAATATGAGTAACCCCACAACCACATAATACTATTTAAATGTTCTTAAAATATTTTTAGAACGTTAAAACATTCTTAAAATATTTTTGGGACATTATATAATATTATTTGCTTATAGGAAAAACGTGATTTCTGTCGTTAAAACCGGGAACGACGAACAAAGATGTCTGTGCCCTAACGAAAACATACCGTAACAAATAAAATGAGCGTTTTACTTAGGGATTGAACTCAAAAATCTACATAGAAATTTATAGTAGCAAGGAACTTATTTGAGTTCCCATGTGGACGATGATTCGATAAAATTAAAATTACATGGCAACACATAAACGTTCCCAAATAACTTGAGTTTCTACTTTTAGAAACACAACTGGGTTTTCATGTAGGTTTCTGTGTCAAGACCCCATAAAAATTGTTTGTTGGATTATCTCGTCAATACACTTTTCATACCATCGAAATCTTGTCTGTAATACTATTAATACTCGAATGTTGTGTTTGCGTATGTCTGTTTGTATAAATTCATGCAAAAGAGTTGTCACTTCTACTACTAATGTTACATTTATGACAGACATTTGCGATGCCAGTTATAATTCGTAAATCTCAATCTCCCGCGCGATTCGTACAGGCTCACGTCGACAAACCATTTCTCTCTTTCAACAACAATAAAGAAATATACACTTGCAGCGCCGCCATTCGTTCGCAATTATCAATAAGTTTATTTGTAATAGAAAAACGATTCGCAAATGTGTAATTTTCGATCATAGGATTGAAATTTCGAAGGACGAATGGTTGTGGGATTGATAATTTACTGTTCTTTTTTTTATATCTCCCATCGCTCGTCTTTCATTCTTACTGTAAATCTGATCAACTTTAATTGAACGAAATAAAAATAAGATCGACTTTTTTCAATTTAAATCAAAGGTGATAAAAAAAAAAGAACAGCACAATAACAACTTTGACACTTTTTTGTATAGTTCACATATCGAATATGAAGCAAATTATATTCGAATGTCAGTCTTTTTGTTTAGTAATAAGTGTAATACAAATTGTGTGACTGTTAAAAGTTGCAGATTTAATTAGAAGTTTGTTGAAAGTTTCTTTTCCAGACGTGATCTATCGTTTTTACGTTGGATGAAAGTCCAAAGTAAGGGAAAGAAAGATCGAAGCGGAGACTACTATTTACATTATATTTATAATACATATAGCTTTCATTTATGATATAAATAATTCTGATCTTTTGATTATTCAACAATTCACGAAGCACGCGGAGAATCAGACATCAATTTTCGTGAGAAGTTGAACTACGCACAAACAATTGACAAAAATAAATTATTAGACTTTCCAATTCTCCATATGATCGTCTCTTATTCTTTCATTCTCTCTCCTGTTTTATATAATCCAATTCTCTTCTTTTTTTTTCAATTAACTAATCATGATTTTGTTTCTTAAACATCCGATAAGTCTTAGAATATAATGTTTGTCGAAATTAGATATCTTTTTTCTTTCAATATTTTCAACATATATTTATTTATGTATATAATCGTTATAATATCCCTACTAATAATCAACTCGTACTGAAGACACGCAATTACGTTGCTAGTAAATCATTTATGAAAAATTTTAATTCACAATATCATCAAATTTGTTTTTACTTAAATATATTCGCTTTGTATGTTAGAGCTTATTGTATTTCTTTTGTTCAACAAGTATATTGTTAATATTAACACAACAGCCTGCCAGCAGTGTCGGAGTTTTCAAACCCCTCTAATTTACATTATTATTCTCCCCACCTCACTCACAATTCTATTTATAATAACAATAAAAATAATATAAAAAAATAATAGCAATAACAATATTGTTATTAATACTATTATTATAATTTTTATTAAAATTATTATTACAATAATTATTATTATTGTTATCATTATTATTATTATTATTATTATTATTATTATTATTATTATTATTATTATTATTATTATTATTATTAT
>JABFOV010002832.1:0-18367 GCA_022817685.1 Aradophagus sp. ZL-2020 | reverse complement strand
ATATATAGTAAATAGGAAAAGTTACATCTAAAAATGTAGGAAAAGGAGTAAATCCCACGTTAAATGCCATTTAAACTTCAACTCTCTGGTGGCACGTGTTAATATTGACCGAATTGGCTGAAATTTCCGGAAATTCATTTTTTTGGCAATGCCTAGCAAATTTTGGGGTGCGACCAGTAAAATTCAAATTTTGCCTTTTTCGCGGACACCCTATTAGTCATAGACAATTATCTTTTAATATCATATCATCTCATTTGAAAAAAAAGAAAACTAATTTTCATCCAAGTCAACTACCGTGCAAAACTTTAAAGATGATGACGCAATTTTTCTATTTAAAGCTTGAAGCGGTTAAATGTAGGGAAGCAAATGCCGACATTCATACATCCTCTGCTCTGATTTTACATTGTTAATCCAATTCATATAAATCTGTTTTCGTAATAAAAATCAAAACCCATAATTCAAAATTTCAAAGCAATTCCTGAATGAAGCAAGCAGGTTAAAAAGAAAAATGAATGAAAAATAGGAGAGGCAGAACAATAATTTCATCAGTGTTCATAATTTACAAAATTAGTCATAAATTCATGTGAAATCATTTGAAAAAGTCTGACTGAAAATCATAGTATGGATATTCACTGATTTATATTTATGAAGCAATCCACCCACAAACTCACCTTGACACGCACAGAATGCTCCAGATAAAGAGGTGCGAGACGATATATTTTGCCAGGAACTTAGATGCTATTTTACATCTTACAAGTGGCGAACGTGTTTCAATAATTTATCGCGAGAAAGCACATGTGCGATAGTAACGAGATAAATAAATTGCTAGAATTGCCAAAGCAGTTGTCAACTCAGTTTTTCAAAGATTCACATTTCGAAATGATTTATTTTAAATTTGCAAGTCTGAGTTTATTATTTACATAAACTTACAATTTAATAATATAAATACTGAGCTAGATGGATCAGTGGTAACAATAATGCTTAGCAATCGGAAAGGCTAGGGTTCGATTCCCGTAACTGGCTAGCCTGAGACATTTTATGATCTATCTATAAAAGGTAAATACTGAGCCAGGTTCCCTTATCACAAGTCAAACCATTACTTACATACCCTTGTCATTCCCACCCGATTCTCAAAAAATATCGATAGTAAAAAAATTATTACTGTCAAATATTAAATTAATAATTGTCTGATACAAACAAGCAAAAAGAAAATAATCTTCTTAAATAGAAGATTGCATAACAAGAGCGGAAAGTAAATTTTTGTACCCGGTAATAATACTACCTTTTGTCCGCTGCATAGGTCAGAAAAGTGCTATTTTGCACATGTATAGTCGAACAAAATGAAAAGGAATAAAGGAACTAATTAATTTCACAAGATTTCATGGAGAATTTTTTTTTTGAATGTAGCGGATTAGCATTATAAAAATGAGTAATTAAAAATGTAAAATAAAATAAATTTATTGAATACAGACCAAAATAAAACAAAATTAATAAATTACTAAGTTGTAAATTATTGCAACTAACAAAAATCGATTGCAATTTGCTTTACAATTGATGTACATCATATTGCTAATTCATATTCAATCAAACACTTTTTTCTTGCAATCCCTATTGTAATTGGTACAACAGAACATTATGCTTCGTGTAATTTATCCACGAGATCGTAGTGCCTCGGGCGTTATTTCAAATTCGCTGGATAAAGCAGGGCGCCATAAAAAATAATGGCAATAAATGCTTGAGTATTTATAGAGAAGCCACACCCCCGAAGTCTAATGGTCTCCGATTAAGTCGAGGTCCATTAATTATTTTCGATGTTGTTGAGGAGAACGAGGAACCGAGGCCGTCCTCTTGTGCAAGTCTTTCTTCAATCCCCCTCATTTTTGTCGCTCCTTGGACGGTCTGTCGTTTTGCGTTCAAAAATCCGCTCCACCAAGGAATTATTAATTGATAATTACTGTGATTAGGGCAAAAAGTCGTTGACCGGGGAAGGTGAACGAAAATCTAGTCCATGACGTCTCCATTCATTAAACGTGAGATAAAAAGATCTTCCAGTTACCATCAACCAAATGACACGGAAAATCATGCACAATTCATACGTTCTTTCAGCACAATTTTTTGCGCCGTCGTGTTGGTTTATTTGGATCTGGTTGCAAGCGCACGTTTGGTTGTACGTGAATGAATGTTCAGTACTGTGGAATCGGGGTTTGATAGTGCGCCGTCCAGTTGTGCTCCTCGTTGCTATATATATACATACATATACGTTGCTACTGGACACTTTGCTCGAGAGTTGTCTTGTTGCAAATAAAAGGCTCGTTCAGGCTTGCAAAAATAAATGCCCCATCATCGGGGACACCGATTCTAACAATGCGGCTCGCGCAAAAACGACCGA
This sequence comes from Aradophagus sp. ZL-2020, assembly GCA_022817685.1. NCBI lineage: Eukaryota > Metazoa > Arthropoda > Insecta > Hymenoptera > Scelionidae > Aradophagus > Aradophagus sp. ZL-2020. The sequence continues at coordinate 15,978 of JABFOV010002832.1, read as the reverse complement.
ACGTTTATTTCAACTGCGTTGCTCCTGTTTACATTTGACGCGAGACGATCTAGGGACAAATTATTGTTATTATTTTCTTTTCGCTTACCGTGCACTTCAATGACTATGCCACTAAAATGTATTTGAGGCGTGCTTTTCATTGCAGCGACTTGATCCTTATTTTATTGCACAACTTTTATTTTCAAAGTTAAACGTTTATTGTTCTACGTAATCGCAAAAGCGAATAATAATTTAAGTTTTATTGCAAAATGCAGTAACTTTGTATAAATACAAATTTTATATTTATAACCTTTTTTTATTAGTGTACTAGTAAAACTTAAATTAAATTTATTAATTAGTGTATTATTTAATAATTAGATGCAAGTGTATGTTGACTGCGGATGAATGTGTAGAACTTAATAGCAGATTTTTATTAGAAAATAATTAAACATAATAATACTTATACTTAGAACACTGGAAACAATTACTATATTAAATTAGTAGTCATTAATTTCCAATTTTTAGCGAAAGACAGTCTGTAGATCCTTTACCTGTGAAGAGATAATTTTGTGTCATGCTGCAATAATTGTCTATCAAAACTATTGCTATTTAAACCCGTAAAAATATTTAAACCTTTTTTCTCAGTGTAAAAACAGTAAATAAAGAAGAAAGCATATAATTTCGTGAATAATGTTTACATTAAGACTTTATTATATTTAAGGTAAATGGAGGTTCGCCAGCTGAGGCTGCGGGTCTAAGAGCTGGTGATGCAGTCATCAAAGTTAACAACATAGATGTGTACAACCTCCGACACAAAGATGCACAAGATGTCATAGTCAAAGCAGGAAATAATTTCGAAGTGACAGTTCAAAGGTACATTCATGATTCTAGCTTAATATAATATTGTTTAAGTTAAAGAAATTACCCAATTATGGAACATCACTGGTTGCCAAATTTCAATAGCCAAATTTAAGTTCTATAGTCTCGACTACGTTTTACAACTACAAGCAACTATATAAACTCTAGTAAAATTAAAAGGCTGGCATGGTTTTCTCTTTCAAAACAGCGGATTAATAAGCACCGCCACTAGTTCGACGTTATTATTCCAGTACTATTTCAGTACTTGTTCAATACAAGTTTAGAAATTTACACGACTCTGGCGATTTTGTCACTAGTTCAGTAACACTTTTACCTTTCTTATGTTTTCTTAATTGGAAATTAATTTATTGTATTATTTGGAAATTCATCGAAAAAATCTTAAACATTCAAAATTTAAATTATTCTTTTGAAATGGAACAGTATGATGTAAAGTAATCAAATTTGCGGATTTATGAGATACATGTATAATCAAAAAATCCTGAATTGTGTATAAATAAATATTCTATAATGTATTCATGTAAAGTGTTACAAAGAAATCAAACAATATTACTTTCAAATTTTATTTTCAACTTTACTTCAAAATAAAAGACACGTTTGTATAATTTTGTATTCGCAAATCGCGAATTAATTTAATTTTCTTAATTAATTTTAAAATACTAAAATTAAAAAATAATCATTTTATAAAAAAACTTTCATTACAAAAAAAAAGTTTCTGGCCTAAGGATCAGACCGTGTTAATTAAATATTCTTTAAATGTCGCTGAAACCTAATCCAAGGTTTATTTAACCCCATTACGTCATGTTTTTGTTATAACTACAAATAAACTGAAAAATGAAATATATGTATGATTTTATGGCGAGGCTATAATAACTAAATGTTTTTGGGGATTCATGAAATCGAATACAAAGTCCATTTATTCACAATATATTATATTTTTGTTCGTATATTTTACAAAAACCTTAACAATAAAACCCAATTATTTCTTTGTATTTAAATAGTTGAACCTTACAATCCTTTTACCCCAATATGCCAAACCAGTATCATTAAAATAGTAGCCCGCCATAATATAAACTTACAAATATCTAATTAAATAGAATTTTAAAAAAGTATACTACATTTCTTTTTATTCACAAAACTGTAAAATAATTTTTTAGTGGACATAAAAATAAAAATTTCCGTATGCTTCAATTAAAGGGGATAATTGGCCTTTTTATTTATAAGTGTTTTCTAGAAGATTCGACAAATACATGACGTATTGCGGTTGAATTTGGTTTTATCGATTCAAAGAACATTTAGTAAATATGGCCTTAAAGCTATACTGAAAGAAATAAGTGAGTGTATGAATGTGTCTGTAAAAATAGCTATTGATATTTTCAATTTTTTCTTGTAGGTTGGTGACATATCGTCTTAATACTACAAACTGCAACATAAGATTGTAGAAATTATTTAATCTCGAAAAAACGAAAAAATTAAAATTATGGTATTTAAATTGCCCCCCCCCTTTATTCAAATCTTTTGTTGTTTAAGCATACGTAATACTCATTCCGTGTAGTCACCCATCCACTTACCGGTACATCCGTAAAGTTGCTTGACTTAACATAGAGTTCCTTTTCTAGCTCCCATCGTTGTAACACCTGTACATTGTGACATGCGATCAAATGGCTGCTTTTTATTCAATCCAATACCGTATAATAATCGTCGACAATTTTTCCAACTTATTTGATATTGATTATAATACAACTTCGAAAAACTACAATCTTAATAACAGAATGTTGAAAATGTGAAGGCATATTTTACAGGAAATTAAAGCAATAGTTGATATTACAAAAGTTAATAGTATAGTTTGTAATTTTTTTTTCATGCTGCTTTTAGCAAACCAAAATAAAACTAGCACTTAATAAAATGTTTGTATTTAATATTTCTAAATTTACACATATATCCTCAAGCTATCGGCAGAAATTGTAGTTTCTACTAAATATTTCTCTCAGTGTAAGCCGTACGCGTATCTTATTTTTTACTTTATTTGTGTTCGTCGAAAACCTGACTTGATAAAGTTTATTAGACCTCGAATTTGACTTTAGAGACCTCAAAGACGTATAATAAACAAGGTTCGATTTCCAGGCCGGAAACATTTTTTGTGTAGCTATGTTATAAGCAAAATCGATTTCGACAAAAAGTTGAGATATGATACATTTGTCCTTAAGCATTTGAAGACAAAGCAGCCACGTATCACTTGTAGTATAGTACGCTTAATGTTCAATAAGTGAAAAAATTAATGAAATAAACTGATTCATATTACATTACAAATCATATTACAATCTTACTGACTGTAATAACGTATTTATTAAAAGGGGTGGAAGTACATGGAGGCCAAGCGTCACACCTTTGGGATCCTCAGTTCCCTCTCCGCAACCATCAACGCCTGCAAGTTGTGTCTCTCCAGTCACAAAAACTTCCTTAGCATCCCACAAAAAAGAATCACCTCTTATAGGAAGTGGACACAATTTCAGTCCGAAACCATTTGTAAGTATTTCTAATTTGTTGGAATTTTATTTATCTATAGTCTAACAGCCTTTACGAAAAAGATAGTATCGATTTCTTTAGTTAAACAAATATTATTATACGAGTACACAGTTTGCGATTACAAATATAAGCGATTCATTTAACTTGTTAATACCATATTTATACGTATGTATAAATTGTAATTATATTATGTATGTGTAAATTATGTTACAGCACAACTAAAGATTAGTTTGAGCATTTCAAAATTGAATTTCTATGAGTCATATTTAAAAATACAGCTATACTTCAATTACTGTTTTTCCGTGTTCATCCTAATAACACGCTTTGAAAGAAAAGATGTATTTGATTTAAAAAAATCATTTGGTGAAGTTATATTAGTTACAATTATCAAACTATCTACATAGTTAATAGATATATTAACTTAACATAATGATATTAACAAACACAAACAGAAACGTAAAAAAAAAAAAAAAAATAAAACACCAAACAATCAAAAAACAAAAATAAACATAAAAAGTAACATAACAATATAAACATATCATAATTAGACATTCAATTATAATAATTAAAGTAATTTTTTTTTCTTAGTGAACTAAACAGTTTCAAAGATACTTTTGGTCTGTAAACTATCAACCATACAATGTATCTAAGGAATTACAAATTTAGTGATTAAATCGGCGATTTTTTCATATCAAAGATAGTTATGAATTAAAATGTACAAGAAGACCTTTATAATGTTAATAAATTTGTAATATACTACGTAGAATGTACTAACATTAGCATAAAGTGTACTTATACAAAATATAATTAAAAATTATAATTTATTATAATTATTGTTTTATTAAAATTGTAGCTTAATGGTTCTGGAGACGGTCACATCAAATCTATAGTCAACAAACAGTACAATAGTCCAGTTGGCATTTATAGTGAGGAAACTATTGCCGAGACTTTATCTGCCCAAGCAGAGGTTCTTGCTGGAGGTGTCCTTGGGTAAGTAAACAAAACATTGATAAAATCCTTACGTCTGACTGGATTGTCATCAGGACATTTGACATAGGATCTTAAAATTTCTAGAAGAAATTTGATGGAACGTTGATTACTTTTTACCTAGTTTAAGTAAATATTTAAAATCGTACTTAAAATCTTGCTCACAAATAAATCTTAGGTTAGGTATTAATTAATTAATTCCTTCATTCATTATAATTATTATTAATTAATCTATCTAAAGATTTATGAAATTTTAAATGTAATCAACTAAAAACTTCGTTTCCAGTTGGAATTAATTATCACATTATGAAACCTTCTCACTATAAAACCTTATAAATCCTTCCGCGCATAAAAAAATATTCCTATCCAGCTATTATTAGCCTGGCAAAAGTCTGGCGTGCAATATCACTGCCAGACTTCGTAAGTCTGGCAAGAGTATGGTATACGTCTGGTTTAGGTCTGGCTCACGTACAAATGCTAGACTTTTGCCAGATTTATGCCATGTAACTCGCGATAATTTTTTTCCACGTGGTATCTGTATTTCAATTTGTACTGACTCTGTTCTTTAGACTTTTCAAGTATTTAATTGCATATTTTTTAAAGTACATGTACAAATGTCATGACTCCCCGCGCGAAAAAGTTACAAGTCTGGATCACAAGCGCAAGCCAGCGTCTTGCCAGATATGTGCCATATCGTTGCCAGACAAAATAAGCTGGCAACATTACGGCTTATATCTGGCAAAAGGCTAGCCCGCGCTATTGATCTAGACTTGATACCAGACTCGTGCCAAACTCATGTCAATCTAATGCCAGACTTGTTTTTCCACCCGGGTCTGCAGCTCTGCAATAACAACCCGCGAGGGAAAAATGACTGCCAGTTGGTCTGGCAAAGATCTGGGTCATGCGCGTGAGCCGAACATCAGCCAGTCGTATACCATATCCTTGCCAGAAACTAAAAGTCTGGCAAGGGAATGGGACTAGGTTGGCAGACGTCTTGCTTGCGCGCCTGATCCAAGCCTTTGCCAGACCAGCTGGCAGTAATTTTTTCCACGCAGGTACTTGAAACCAAATTTTTTAATACAAATATTTATTAACGGTGATTCATATATTTCAGTGTCAACTTCAAAAAGAATGAAAGAAATTATAACGCGGAAAATAGCGAAGTATTTAAAATGGTACAGGAAGCCGACAAAGAGCCAAAAACACCAGAACCAGGTGAGATCGTTTTGCCTATTCTCTTACTTGAATGTCGTTTTATTTTATCCTGAAATTCGCATTTTCCCATCATCAACCATTGTTCGTGAAATGAAATTGAACGCAGATCGAGTCCTGTTGAAAATATTTTTCAATCTTACGATTTATTGAACGACAGCGGAACCTCACACGCCAAGTGGGGTAGCAACGCCTTCATCACCAGCCTTAGCAAGTTTGAGACCAGTCTCTGCTCCCGTAACAAAACCACAATCAACAACACCACAGTCAAGTCTGCCTCCTGGACAAAACATCTGTGCGGACTGTGAAAGGCTCATCGTGTAAGTCCCAATTAACAGCGTACCAAAACTACGTGAATATCGCTGTCTCAATGCATATAAGTTGATTATTTCACAAAGCGTAGAAAATTGTATATGCGCGTTTTAAATAAATCGTTTAAATCCATTAACGTGTAAAAGAAACGATGGAGACAAACGGTTATTTTGCATTTCTATAGAATTAAACCGACAATCGATATTCACTTTTCCTTGGTGCACAAAATTACCTCGCCATTGACTTTTCGACAGACCTCGAACAACGTCCAACTCTAAACATCGTCACTACAGTCACCAAAAATCCAACTTTAGTCAGGTGGAATTTCTTTTAGCTCGTCCAGTTTGCAAAAAACTAACGTGTAACTTGATCAAGGTTTTCATAACATGTTTGTGGATAATACCATCTGACCATTCTTTTTCTGAAATTGAATGTCATAGTTTCTTCGCGGACGGAATTTTATTCAGCGGCAAGCCACGCAGTCGGTGGACAGGCAACATCGCCAAGGTCTCCGACACCTATCGGAAAATTCTTTGGTTCATCCAATTTTTACTGCAATGAGTCTCAGAAGAACGAAGAAAGAACACAACAGGATTCTTCATCTTACAACTCCTCAGGATCACCTATATGTAGCAACTGCGATATGACAATTGTGTAATTACTTTTGAAATTGAAAATTACTAGGCTCGCACTCCTTATCATCAGAATTAGCAGAAACATTATTTATACGTGCAGTAAAATCTGCTACTTACTAAACTAAACAAAACTAAACAAAATACGAACGCATGTGGCAATATTTTCCAAGATTTTTTTTTGTAGTGTTGTTTATTGTAATAAGGGATTTTATTGTACGTATAAATGAATAATTTCAACATAAATATAAATCGTAACTATGCGAGCATGAAAGTCGAAAAATCCTCTCGACAGTTTAGCTACAGATATGACTATTACGCTTCCTCATGCAGCGCGTCTGTCATTAGTTAAACAATATATTTCGTCATTGGAATCATATACTTCGTGTCACGTACATCAGACTCACGACTCAAGGATGCGCTCGAGACCGACGAGGAAATAGCTCGGTGATGAAAAGTTGACATTGTACAACTGATTAATTATTCATCGGCTCTAAATGGCCTCTCATTTACGGTCAATACTCGATAAGCCTTAATTTATAAATAAAATTTATTTGCGCATCCTTGAATCCAGAATGTGTTACTGCAAAAACTTGCGTTTCAATGTTTAATCGATATGCCTCTTTGTACAGTCAAACTTCAAAACACAAAAGCTTTCGATATTGTTTTCTTTACTGCCTATTGTAGAATTCCTACGCTTTTGATGTTAAGGAAAAATATTGCTCCGCCATTGGCACATCTATTTACCTATTTTTTAATTCTAGTAATTTTAAGTGCTAAAGAGGATTGTGTTGGCATGAGCACATCTACTGCTACCTCTGTATTAAGTGATTATACATGTCGTTTGTTGTTTATTTTAGTTGTTGAATTCAACATTGTTTTCCACGAATGAAAATAATGTTGATCACGTTGTCTCTTATCAACTTCTGTTATGCAGATTTATGGCTTCTGTTCTGATATAATGGACAAGACGTTGTTCGTAGCTTTGCACTGACTTCAAATCAAAATTATGGGTCAATTTTTCAAAACATCACCGATTTGAAACATCGATTCCTTTGATCTGATGTCACAATAGAAGTTTGTTGGAATAGTGAATGAATGCTACATTAATTGGACAATTTTTAATTTGAGTTTATTCTTTTCGATTTAGAGGTGTCTTTGTTAGAATCAAGGATAAAAATCTTCACGTCGAGTGCTTCAAATGTTCAACTTGTGGAACGTCTCTCAAAAATGTTGGTTATTACAATATTAATAATAAATTATATTGCGACATACATGCTAAGATGATAGCGAGGCAAAATGCACCCGCCGGAATGGTTCCTGTTACTGTACCTCCGTAAGTTTATATCAAGTATATTTAGAAGATTGTTCGTCATAAAAAAAATCTACTATGCAAGGAGAAAAAGTTGATGATTTCAAGATATACTTTTGTTTGAATATATATATATACTACACTTTTTGTAACAAGTGCAATAAAAATGTTGACTTTAGGTTATGAAAAGTGACGTAGACTACATTGAGTTAAGGTGATATAGACAGTTATTTTTATTTTAGTTTTACTTTTTTATATAATGTCTTTCAATCAAGTTTAAAAACCTGAAAAGCAACATATTCAGTGCACAAATTACAAGAAAAGGTTTTTTTTCAAACCTTTCTCGAACTATTTCAAGATAAAACGTGTGTAATGTAGAATCATCGAACAAAATGAATAAATCATCAGCTTTTCACACTTGTGATACAATATATTAATTTGTGTACACTGCACCACATCCTTGTGTCATCGTCATTTTTATGTATATTTTTTTATACGAGCATTCGTTACGAATAACATCGCTTGCTCTTTTGTCCAAATATACTGTTAATAATTAGTAACTTATTTTAGCACCAACAAAGTTCCAGCGAGCACTATATCATCGGCATTATCAAATGTGGGACCACTCTCTCCACCGGTTTCTAACCAATGTTCCTCACCTCAGCCATTTTCGGTAAGTTAAAAGATTTAGATTAATAAAAGAGAAAAATAAAAAATGACTCCAATATTTGTATGTTGTTTGATTTAAAAAAATATCGCTTTGCTATAACATTATCGTCAAATAAAGTCGACGGTATAAAAAAATAACGCAACGTGTGTGTTGTGCGCTACTAATCGCTTTTGCAGAGCTACGATAAACTCGATCAGGAGCTAATTCAGTACGAACAGCACCGCCCTTATCCAACACAGAACGGCTACCATACAAATGGACACGGTTTCGAAAATGGAAACTGCAATTGGACGAATGGTTATTCAAAAACTTATAAAAGCACGCTGACCATTCCGGCTGGAACCGACGAACTCAATGGCGATCAGATCGACCATAACCGTAACACTACTAACATCAAATTGTCGCACGCAATTGTTAATGATGTGTGTGAAATTGTTTTTGACCCAGTCATCTCTGAAGAGCCACGTGTTAAAGAGAATGGCTACGGAAAGAGCAACTTTGCGTGGAAAAAGGTGACTAGCTTAACATTTTTTATGCGAAATTTGCAAGTGGCAACAATTATTCAATATTTGTCGCAACTGAAAAACTTTTGCAATTTATATAATACTCTTTAGTATTTATTTATATATATTTTTTATATACCATACTATAGAATATATTTATACATTTCTAGGATGAATATAAATTTGTTGAAAGTTTGTAACGAATTGTAGATGTGTCGAAACAATATGAGTACTCGTTTTTAGTTCAATAAAAACCATAGCGTCCAATTATGATTCTTTGCAAACTTTTGTAAATAATAATTGTAATAGAGTATGACTTTTTCAGGCGCTAATGCGCCTGGAGCATGTATGTTGTTCTACGTTGCGTGTGAGCGGACAGTAAAGTGAAACTTGTAGCCCGAGGAACGGTCAGTTTCACTTTTGTATGTTCTCAAGATGTGTTAAAATCTTCATGTATTTCACTGCCACGAGAGTATTGTAAGAACCTATTGAAGAAAGAGCCTAAGCCGTTTCAAGCTAAATATTTCACAGTTTAACACTGTTAAACTTCTTACTTCAAGTAGTTTTTAACATAATCCTTTTTGCCGTGTAATCTTACATGTTTTGCGCAAAATAATTGAAATACAAATATTTAATTTGGTAATGCGTTGTTATAATAATCAAGCATGTATCAAAACACCATACTTATTTCTGTGCAGACATCTACCTCAACTATACTTAATTATTTTTTCTTTTTCTTTTAATGGCAGTGCATATGTTTTCATTGTGTAGTGTTGTTAACAATCTATTTGAATGTCGAGAAATTATCAAACTGTGAAATTATACTTAATTATTATTACTTAAGTAAAGTTTTATGATTATATAGATATTTTCTTACACCCTGTACTTTATAATATGTCTTTTCTTTGTCACTAACAAAATTATGTAATTTATTTGAACTTTACTTTATTGTAATATTGATTCATTTCAATTATTTCTTAACGTTATTTATAATCTGAGTCATAAAATAAATCCCCGTAGAGACTAACTCGAAAACAAGCTGAACGATTTCAGTTTGCTTCTTCCGCTAGCCTGTTTTGCAATAAATAATTTGAATTTATGGCACACGTGATCGGTAAATAATATATACGTTACAGCCCACTTGCCTTGGCGTTTCGCCCGTTGATCCACTAAGTCCACTTTCAGTCCAGGTAAAGTCTTTGCATAGTCGGTATCGCGCACCCGAGTTTTATAATACCACCCTATCAAACGTTTCATCCACAGTGCGTGAATATTTACTTTTTCCCTTATATACATCGTTTATGTAATTGTAGTATTTTATGTAGATATGCGGCAATTTTATCCAAAACAAAGTGTTTGTGTATGTGTGTAAATATTATTGAAAAAACAAACACTAATACTTGTCATCGCATTCTCAGGCACCGATATCTCAAAACATCGGAGTCCCAAAGCCGTTTGGTGGATCCAGTACAATCCCAAACTACTCAACTAATTCGTCCTTCATTAACTCGGAAAGCAACATCTCATCCCGTTCACAAAGTCAATCGGTTACTGGTGAGTTGAATTTTCTGATTACAATTACTATTACTATATTATTAATATAATTACTATTTCCGCCTTAATTGTTCAAGCAAAACGAAAAACAAGTCGCCTGAACAGTATTTATTACATGAAAATAACAATTAAGGAAATGCGAGATCCAAAAACGTAGGTGATTCTCTATCGGAACTGGTTGTGATTCTGTTTTCTAAATTTTTCCACCCCTTGTACTCGCAATTCCATTATCAATTGATTAAAAATAGCTTCATCTAGCAGTATTAAAAGATTTGATTAACTTCACTTCCTTTGGATAGGTCGATACTCAACCCTGCCAAAAATGAAAAGTTCCCCTTTCAGAGGTACGACTGCTAACTAGAGCCATGCGTCGAGCCGTTCTAAATTACTAGGCTTACCAGCTTCATTTGGCTTTTGACCCCGCGTCAACCTAATTGGCCGATCACGTTGACGTGCTTGACAATCCGTTTCACAATATTATCCTCATTATTTTCTTTAACGTCAGTATTCGCACGTGCTTCTCTACTTTGATTTTCATTAAGTTTGAAAATCAAAAACAATTGATGCGTTGAGAGCTGCCAGATGCAATAGTGTCGAATCTGAAAAAAGTAGAAATTTCGCTATTTATTGTTATCATCGTTAGGCTTGTTGTAAACTAAATTGTTATCTGAATCCGTTATGTCGTTAATCATTACACTTTATGTTATCTTTACGACAGAGCTTTGTTATTTCGTTATTATTTATTGAAAAATGTGTTGTCGTAAAAAATTGGTATGAATGTTATGAATGGTAGTGGTGATTCCAATACATTCATTATCATTACGCTTGTAGCCTCGTCATAATACATCTTTTCTTATCTTTTTTCAGCAGTTTCATCTTTCAACCCGAAACCCAGACCCTTCTCTCTAACATTTGCGTGAACACGGCAGCTCTCGACAACGAACTCGGTGTCTTGGCAAGATTTAAAATCGTTCGATCGCATATTAAAATATTGAAAACAAAAATTCAAGAACAAATATTAGAAAATACATTAAAAAAAATGTTATTCTCGTTAACTTTAAAAAGACATAATATTAAACAGTTATTTTTCAACAAAACAATTTTTCGCCTTAATTTATATAATCAGCCTTCTTTTTTGATCCAGTAGTAATAGAATGACAATGTCAATTCCAACTTTAGTTCAGTAGTCCAAACAGCTTAGTCACGATGAATCAATAGGCTGCCGATTTTAACCACGCTTACAAAATTAATCGATTTAATGATATACGTCTAAAAATTGCGTAATTCGTTTCTTAGGATTGTTATTATATCATACAATATTCATTAGGGAGCAAATATATTGAGGCAACAAATTTATTTGCAATTTACATGCTTCTATGATTTATTTAACGCCTGGTGTGCGTCTATGGTTCATTCATGGGTGACAACGAAAAATGAAAATATTCAGTCATGAGAACGATTATTTATGACTTATTGATATAAATAAACAAACTTATATTTACTAAAATTTAATCTTGTTACCTTTGAATAATCACGAACGCGACCCCTTTTAACATGCTTCTACTCACCGACTTCTTTATTTTTTTCTTGTTCTTCTAACTCAACCAATCCACTCTCCATGTAACTGACGCATGTTTTTGTGTGACAACTATTTGTGATACGTGCCCTGGCTTTCCGATCATAAATCCTTACATTTGTTCTTCCAAATTCCTCATTTCGTAGAACGTCACTTCTTAAAGTGTGACGAATACGAGGTCGTTGAAGAAGTCAAACGATCGAAAGTTAAAAAACCTCCAACTCCTAAACCTAAAATTGCGGTCTGGCCTCCACCAAAACCTGACGACGAAACTCCTTGTTTCACCGCCTGTCCCATTTACATCGATCCCAATACTCACAGTCGGCAATCAGTACACAATAAGCAAGCCAATTTTGAACAAACTCGTGGAAATAGTTTCTTTGATTCTTACGATTCCGATACAATGGACGTAAGTTGTCCAGGGCCAACTTATCGCAAAGTGGAAGTATGTGGACATCGTCGAGAAACTCGACGAAGTGAGATGGTTTCATCTCGTGCTAGTTCTACTGATAGTGTACGCAGGTCATTAACTCCAACACGAATTACTCAACCAACCCCTAGACCATGGACGGCTACTGTCACTACCAATACAAATACGTATCAACAACCACCTGACCAAGAGAAAGTATGTAAAAAATATCGTGAACGACATCTATGTGAACACATTACTGATTTGGATCATGAAGAAAAGCGAGCTTACTGTGAAAGATATTGCATACAAGAAACTGTTCCTTCCGAGCCTGAATATTCAGAGCTGGAACCTTCAGAACCTGAACCAGAAATGTATACATGTACCTGTGTTTGCTTGACGAAACCAGCGAATCTGGAACCTGAACCAGAGTCAAAAATTCCAGACTTATCAAAATTAGTACCACCTGATGTTGCAATTTGTCCAAAAGGAATCGATGCTGAACACGATCTATACACAGAAACTACTGAAAAAGATGTGGGAGACTTTCACATTAAGAAAACTACAACTTACGAAAAAACGGTAGAATTAGTATCTCCAGATGAAGCTCCGAAAATCACAAAGACCCAAATTGTGGAGAAAAACTCAATTAATCAAGAAGAACAATGTAATGTTGATCGAAGACAGATAGAGACGTCTGTAGACTTTGTTTCTTCTAAGATTGACACTTTGCAAATGGTTGAGCACGCTAAGCGTGCAGACGAAGAAGAAGCAAAGCAGAAAGAGATGGAGGAAATTAGAAAAAGACAAGCAGAAGAACAAAAGCGTTGGGAGGAGGAACAAAAGAGAAGGGAAGAGGAAGAAAAACGATATAGAGAAGAAGAACAAAGACGAATTAAAGAGGAAGAAGAAAGAAAATGGCGTGAAGAATTAGAAGAAAGAGTTAGAAAACAAGAAGAACAGAAAAAGAAAGTTTGTTTCAGTGAAAGCAGAGAGTATAAAGAGACGCGTGAATCTGTAGAAAGAATAATAAATACAGAAGTAGAAGAAAGACCACCGTCTCGGGAACAAATTGTAGATATTGAAGTTGAAGAAAGACCATCTTCTTGTGAACGTATAATAGATGTTGAAGTTGAGGGAAGACCTCCATCCCGAGAAAAAATTATTGATATTAAGCTTGAAAAAGATACCCCAACACAACCACAGTATGAAAAGTACGAAGAAATAAAAAAAGAAGTACAGTATCAAGAAAATATGAAGGAAATAAGACAAAAAAGTTTAAGAGAACAAGTGCAAGTTCATCAGAGTCTCAGAGAACAACAGGTCCCTCAGAAACGTCAACAAACATTACAGGAAAGACGCTTGTGTTCCCGATTTAATAAAAAAACTCAAGAACAAAACGAAAGCAATGAAACAACATGCAAAAAACATGTACAATTCATCAAACAAACCGAGAGTGGTCCTGTTCCATTGCCATTGACGCCAATAAAGAATTCAAGTCCAAAAGAGTGGAAATCTGAAATGGTTAATGCTTTAACTACTGCTCCAAATAGACCATACTCACCATTTAGTTCTGAATCAAGAGAGGGTTCCACAACGAAGCAACTGTATAGTCGCGAAATATCGTATGAAGAAACTTATGGACTTTTTGAAGAACCTCAATTACCGGAACTGCCTCAAAATCGACCGGTGTCTCCTTTTCAAGAAGCATTGATTACTGCTCCAGATCGTCCATATACTCCTTTAGGAGAACTGGATGAGCAATTGTGTAGAGGTAGAGCTGAAACGCCGTCATTTTCAAATACTGCAGATGGATATTGTCCACCAGCTCAACTTCTTTATACTGATGTAAAACATCGGGAATGTACATTATCTAAAAAAGAAATACCTCGACCACTTCCAACACCTCCTCCAGATTTCCAGTTAAGATCTCGGTCTATTTCTCCATCAAGATCACGCCCTCCAACTCCTCGTAAAGTTAAAACAGAAGGTCTAAAAAAGCCAGATACAATTCCATCTTATCAACGTAATCTTATTACAGTACGCTCTGTTCCCATTGATGGACAAATTTTTGATCCTAGTAGAACACCTACTCCAACACCGAAAACATCAAAATCACCTGCTCCTGGTCCACAAGATGTTCCAGCTTGTGTGAGAGCTCAAGCCCCCAGAATAAAGGAAGAAACTTTTTACAAACAAAACACAACTCCTCAGCGACAATCTGAAAATGTTCATTACCATTGGGAAGAAGATACACCGGAATCGTATAAAAGTCGTATTTACACTAAGCACGTAAATTTCCATGAAGACGATCATGGATCAGATCATAAGCACATTCACCAACATCGAAGCAGAGAATCGTCTGTAGAAGAACGTTTTGAAGAAAATGGTTCTATAAGACGTACTAAAAAGTCTCAATTTTACGACGAACGTTCTGATAAAATTGAAAAGAAGTCATGTGAAATGTCTAATTATTCTTCAACGTCAGAAACATCGCTGCAAAAAACATCGTCTTACGATTATTACCCTGAATCACAACGATCATCCTGCTATATTAACGAAAATTCTCAAACCGAAACGACTTTACCTTGCCCAATAGGTAAAACAAGCGGATCTGAGAAATTTCCCAGAACAGGAGTTCGAGTTCTACCACCAATCGCTCCTCCGGAAGTCCGACGAATCGCTCATGAAATACCAGATAACCCTTCACCGACATGCCCTGAAACTGGAGTACAAGTGATTCCTTGCAAAGCTTACTCAGATGCAGGTCAGGCCAAAACCGGAGTTGTAGTTATACCATGCAAAGGATCGAATACTGAATGCAAACCTAGTGGTGTTTGTATTACACCCACGGCTGATCGTTCAGCATTGTGTGTATCACCTTGCCCAGCTAAGTCTGGAGAAGTTTGTACTAAGCCATCTTGCTACTGTGGAGCTCCGACTGGTGCTTGTAACAACGTTGGAGTCAATAATCTTGGCATCGACATAAGCTCTTGTCAAAGTATAGGTGTTTCTGTAAAGCCCTGTCCAGAGGGTTCTTCTTATCGAGTTGAATCTTTCGACATTCCTGGAGTTCGCTCAGTGCAGGCACCCAAACCAATTCTCAAATCTAAAAAAAAGCCTGATATTCCGTTTCCACAAATCCTTCTTCCTTCCGAAAAACCTGCGTATGCGAATTGTCCAAATGCCTGTCCCAAAAATTGTCCAGCGCAGTCTAGCAGTGGTTGTAATCGTGGCTTTGAGCCCATCCACAAGCCTCGCACTAACTTAGGCAGCCAGCTTACGCGACTGACAGTCAAACCGACGAATAAACCTACGATTCAGTTATACAAGCCGACTCCCCAACCAAGCAAAACTCAGAAAACCTTTAGCCGGACTGAATCATATGTGTCCAAATCCGAAACCTCATCCTCATGCCAGGACCAAACCC
>JABFOV010002831.1:0-18372 GCA_022817685.1 Aradophagus sp. ZL-2020 | reverse complement strand
ACATATTCTATAACTTAAGTAATATTGTAAATGTAATTTAAATGTAATGCAAATGTAAAAGATTGTAAAACTTTAATGCATAACCTTATTTTCCGACACATTAAACACTGTTTCAAAGAATGTGTTTCAGAAATATTTTCTGTTTTTTCAGATTGTCGTAGTCGATAATTGCTTGTGTCATAAATGTTTCATTTCAAAAAAATTGTTTCCAACGAAAACACTTCTAACGTTTCAAAACTGCTACTTCGTAGATGCGAAACATCGTTAAATTTTGGAAACACCCCCTACCTCAAGATGAAACACCAAAATGGCTCAAATTGAAACATCACTGTTTCTTTCAGAATCGGTGGTATTTCATGTAACTAGTTCGAAACGCTTGACGTTTTCTTTTGAAATGTTTTTGAAACACCGTCGAAGCATCTGTTTTTAGAGTGTTATTACTGTAATTTGTGACTCAATCTTAAGATATCAAAAACCAACTTAAATTGATGCAAAACTGGACTTTATACGGAAAAGAAATGTGTGTTTTTCAGAGAAGAAAATTTGATTAAATTCCATTAATCGAGCTTGAAATCCAGTCTAGTAAAAATCCTCTTCTTCGTATGTACGAATTACTCAAATTTCGTAACCAGGCTTCCTTTAACGGATTCCCAACTGAAATTCGTTTCTGCTATTTACAAAAGCAAATTCGAAATTTCCATGCAACACAAAATGCCTCTGCTATGAATTGTACAGTCGTCCGAAATATTAAATAAAAATTGGTTACCATTATTCGTCGATAAATATATAGTTACTGTTGATTTCATATCGCCGGAAGAATCGCGTTGCATTGTAAACAGAAGACCGACACCTTTCCGTATGAATCATACATTTGCAAAGTATTTGCAAGGCGAACCATCGAGCAAAGACGAAGAAACGTTGCAGACCTTTCGGAAAGATTGCTATTTATTCGTGTCACGTCGGTTCGCGAAAATAAAAAGGCCTTTGCGTAATCCTCCGCCATCTCTGTACATTCGGTGCCAAAAAAGAGGAACCTCGAGTTTAGGAGTCTACGGATTAAAGCGACAGAAAGGGGAGACAAAGAAAAGATGCGAGGGAAACAGATGAAAAGGAATGAATGAAACGAGAATATCTCTGAATAAGTAGCACCCGAGATCGGACGTGGCGTATCGATTTTATTTCACTTTCTTGTCGAGTTTTCAACTTCTGCGACTAGAAAT
This sequence comes from Aradophagus sp. ZL-2020, assembly GCA_022817685.1. Classification (NCBI taxonomy): domain Eukaryota; kingdom Metazoa; phylum Arthropoda; class Insecta; order Hymenoptera; family Scelionidae; genus Aradophagus; species Aradophagus sp. ZL-2020. The sequence goes on along the minus strand of JABFOV010002831.1, from coordinate 17,152 downwards.
GAGACGGGAACGCGAGAAGGGCGAAGTTTCACACCGAGTTAGTTGAATGTCGCGGCTCAGAGAGTGGTCACTGTCGATATAAATGAAGACGAGAATTTCAGGCAACTTTTCATTAACTTCATGAATACTTCCCTAGCAGCGTTTATCGCTTCGACAATATCAGACGACGCGGTTATACTCTTAATTCTAATGAATTCAGAATCGCATTTTTGAATCAGTTTAATAGAATCAGTCGACAGAACGTTTGTTTTTAAACGTTTAAAGATTTGGTCGACTGTTTTCAAATCATTGATAGAGAATTAAGTGCACGCGTTTTATATTCAATTGAACATTTTTTTTTTTTTTTAAATTGAAATATGAATCGGAATTGCGAAAAAATGGCATTCTTGATAGTTTTTATAAAAATACTATAGAAACAATAACAAATCAATTGTGTATTTATTGCAAAACAAGATCGTTCGATCAAAGATTTTTGAAAGTGTCTTCTCTACTACGCGGGAGAGTATCGGTTTACTTTCGTCTAACCACAGTACAGGAATCTGAGGCTACATGACTGGCACAACTGATTGATTCGACTGATCCTTCGGCCGTTATTCCGTTTACAAGCAAGCCACTCAAATCTAAATCGCCCTGCCCGTTTTTCGGGTCGATCTACTGCTGCGATACTTGAGTCGCAAACAAACAACATTAACTAAACAAATTTATATACGAACATGATATATTCTTCGCGGTGGATTTCGTAAATTCAATAAAAGCGGTCCTCCATTTTTCCCTGTCGAACAAAATTATGTCACGTAGAATAAAATCCAACAGCGCGTAAGTAACTGCATTATCAAGGACATAAATTGTCCCTCCAAATGAAAAATTAATCGTAAAATCGTCAGCGCTGGGAAAATCGTACTTTTTTTTTGCAGAAAAAAATTGTTCAACAAATGCAATTACATTTTATGGCGAGTGCTGTATACATTACTCATACTGATATCATTGCCACGAAACCAAACAGTAATTTTTGTTTCATTTTACAGAAATAATTGCCGTTGAAATAAGTTAACTCTCCACCCAGCTACCGTGCACCTTTAATAGAAAGGCCACCTCACAAATTGATTTACATTGTAACAATAAATTGAACTGCCGTTCAATTTGTCAATTTATAGAAATTGCATAGTCCGAATGATATAAAAATTCTGCAGAATGTTTTAAAACATGATTTTGCGTTGAAAACATTTAATCGCCGGGAATCAATCTCCCCTCCCCCTGCGACGAGTAAACTTCGATTCGCCGCTCACTTTTAGACAGCGAAAAAAAAGAGCCGGGCGCTGTTAAAAGCTTTTTCCGCAATTTTCGATTTACCCTTGCGTAAAAAACGTGCAATCTAAAATTTACATTTTGGATTATGAGCTGACATCGGCCCCGGCATTTTGCAGTTGGCTTTAAATTAGACAATTTTAAGAACGCCCGCTCTTTGCACATTTTCAGCAGAACGTAATACATACATACTTAATATATGAGATGGTGATCATGCTTAATGATGAGTCAATTTTGGAATTTCACTTTTTTCATTTCATATTTTATATTCGTCATTAAAAACACCGTAAAAACCAATGTTTTATATGTTTTTGAGAAACAAAAAAATACACTTTTCAACATTGAAGATACGTTTTTTGTGAAAATGTTTAGAATAAAACGCCTAGAGAGGGTGGAACTTAATCCATAAATTTTAAAACGCTTCAAAGTGTTTTGATATCACGTAAAAACGTGTTTTATTTTAGAACGCACGTTTTTAGAGTGAATACACAAAATCAACGTATAAAACCAATATAACCCCTTGATAGCAATTGCCGCTCAAAGCTCGCGTTCGCATTCCCCCTCGCGAAATAATATAATTACCACTCGATTACTACCCCGACTGTTTGGGAACTCGGAAAGTTCTTTCTCTGAAAATTCAATTAACTCTCGCCTGACTGCATGTCGATCTGAAATAATGATATGGGATTGTAATTTATATAATTCTAGGATTCGCGGGGATAATTTGATGAAAAAAAAAAGAAAAGAAAAAAATGAATCGACGTTTAAGAGGTAAGGAGCGAGCAAGAGGGCGAAGAGTTGAAATCGCGGAAAGACTCTTCGCCGAGTTTCTATAAGAGAGAAATTAATCGAGCTTTGACAAGTGGTGGTCGCACTGAAGGCTAGGTGCAGTAGATAAGCTGGATTAGTCAGAATTCGAGGTCGAATATCTTCCAGTGATCTTATTAAAGGTTCACGAGTCTGTCGAACGAGTTATTTAAGTTCATCGCATCTGCAAGGAATAGCGAGGATAGCAGTGAAATTGAACTTATTTCACAGCAGAATCCTGTTCAACTGCCATCGTGCCGAATCGGTCGAGCAGCCCACCGGATTCAACTTTTTCATTATCATTGTTCTAAGAAAAGTAAAAATTAAGAGCTCAAATTTCATCAATTTTATTATTGCGTAGATTTTGTTTTATTCGACTCTGCTGATTAGTTATTAAAAGAAACAGTTTGCAGTCGAAGAAAAAACAAGTTTTAGGATCAATGAATAAGGAAGCTGGTGTCTACGTGAAAATATACATTTTATGTATAAATATAATTAAATGCATAAATGTTGATGAATGTATTATGTGATCTGAATTATCTAAATTTATCTTTTTTACATTAGGTTAATACTGAAAAAACACAAACAAAAAGTCTATAAAAATCACTAAACAAATGTTAACAAATAGATAAATATAAAATTCATGTACAATTTTTAATACGTATAACTATTTTTAACAAAGGATTTCGTTAAAAGTGATTCGTTAAAAATTAATAAAAGTAGAACAATTTTTCATGAATAATCATTGAAGACGGTTTTACGTTTCTCAAATTAATTATAAACTTTGAGATTGTCCATCAAATCATGAACAGTTCATCAATTTATTCAGATGCATTAAACCAATAATCGCATAATTTTTCTCCTTTTGAACATAATAAATAAATACCTCAACGTTTTATGTTACTAAATATTCGTCAATTATTCAAATGTTTAATAAGCTTAACAGCAAACCTACTTCTCGTATGCGAAGCACCAGTTACGGTTAATTAAAAAAATCACTCCTCTTGTTAAGACTACATTATATTCATTGCACATTCATAACGAAACCCACTCGACACGTCGCGTTTTTGTCAAGAACATGATGTCGATGAGCGTAAAAAGGCAATTAAGGGCATCGCATAATGCGCACTTGCGACACCAGCTGAAATTAATAATTGTAATGAAAATTATTTTCATTCGCGGTTCAACACTCGTGACGGCCGTTATGCTGCAGACTCGCTCTCGGAGGATACCCTTAAGTTGTTCTCTTTAGTTCCGTAAAGTGAAATTTACAGTATGCCCGATGGCTTGTTCGCAGAAGACTGGCGACAGGTACACGAAGCTTGTTTAATATTCCGCTCAATTCTCGTGGGACACTTAGGGAGCCAAGAGTTCGCCGATGTGTACCACGGCGCAGTAACGAGACAATAGCTTCGACAAGACACGCGAGATGGCGTAAAATAAAACGAAAAATATTCCACGAAAAAAAAATAAATAAATACAAAAAAATAAATAAATAAAGCAATATGCATAATCACAGAGTAAACTCGCGTTACGTGTGATAATCAAACTAAGTGATGTTATCCTCGACGATGAATTCGGTTTCAGATCGGCGGCATATTTGTTTCGCGTTTTTCTTTCTCTTGTTATTTTTTCTCCACTTTTTTTGTAACTCGTCGTTCACGCTTCGCTTCGTTTATTTGATTATTTTATTAACGACGAAAAGTTTGACTAACAATAGAAAATTCGCCGGGAAAATATTATTCTACGTAATATAAAAATGTTCGCGGCCAAGGCAAACAGCGCGCGGTTTATTTAAACAAAATAATTCGTTTAGAATAATCTTTATTTTCAAAGTATACAGGAGCTTTCGTTCTTACGGAATAAAATCCGCTCAAAGAGGTCAAGTCACCTTGCGAAATTGTCCGCTTTTCAATTGGGTAATTCAAAGTGCTGAATAATATCTGCGAATTCGAATGTGAATGGTTTTATCTCATTTTTAAACGTTTCATTTCAAAAAAAGGAGAGAATAAAGTTATCACCGAAACCGCAGCGCTGCTTATTGCTTGCGACTACGTTTTCGGCTAATGAATATAAAAATATCCATATTTTCGATTAAAGGCTGGGCGGGACAGAGGCATGAAAATTCATATCTATGTTCTTGATTCATTTCGAGCGAATTTTAAAATATAAATGCACGACCGCGACAGAAAATCATTTGGTTGTAAAATATTTCGCGCTCGTGCGACCTGCGAAATTCATCAAGAGCGAAATATATTCACGTACGTACCTATTTCTGCGCTGTAATATGTGCGAAAATGAAGATAATTAACGGAAACTCTTATAAAATATTACCGGTACTTCGAACAACTTTCAAACAAAATTATAGAGTCCATTTATCGTAGTTGCCGTCATTGGCCGACGGTAACACGTTGAAAAGTAGTTCGTTCCTCGGATCTCGTGTTTATCATCATATTCAGCCAACTTTTCATCTGTTTATTCTCTCTTGCGCAAAAATAATGCGAAAAAGTGAGTAACTATAACTCGAAACTATTTCGTCACTGCCGGCTCGAAATTTATTCCGCAAACGGTTTCAATTTCATTATTAACATCAACAGTTGATTTTTTATCTTACGTGTAGAATTATAATGAGGACAGTGCCGTGTTGCGTGAGGAAGTTGTGTTTTAATTAGTATAATATTAGTCACAGTAATCAAGCAAACAGAAAATGAAACGTTCAAACGTTATAAAGCATCAACACAATTGCATATCGGCTTCAATTGCTGCAACATTTAAAACTTGTTCATTAACAGACATAACGATAATATTTTGATTAATAATTTGCGACATTGCTAAAATGCAATGATAGAGTATTCACTCTCATAAAAATGAAAAATACGTAAGTAGTGATGTAAAAAAGTTAAAAACGATTGTATTTAATTTTATTTTTCCACAGCTAACTTGTAAAAAATGTCAAAGAGGGTTATGTGTCATTAATTTTGGCTGATTATTAAATGATGGACGTTTCGAAAACATAACAAACGCATTTTAATTATTTGTGAAAGTAAGCTAGTAACTTGCATCTAATTTTCATTACTTATTCAAAAAAAAATTTATCAACTTAATTTTCAGTGGATTCGTGTTTTAAATACTGGCAATGCGTTTCCAAAATTTCGATTCGGATAATTCAAAATGTGTTATAAAATTTAGAAACTTGTTACATAATTTTGGAAATAAGTTACAAAACTTTAAAAATGAGGATTTACAATTATTTCGATCTAAAATATCTAATAGTGTTAAAAAGACTTTCATCGTGATCGACGACTACTTTATTATATTGCTATGAAAGAACTTATGAATTTTGTTATTTCATTAACACTATAAAACTCTTATTTTGGTATTACCATGTAAAAACTTGTTAAAATTTTTCAAGTAGTTAAATGGGTACTTTCCAAGTACAAAGTGCCAATAGAAATTCAAACTTACGCAACATTGTGTTATTCAACGTAAATTGTAGATTCATCAAAAACTTTATTACAGTATCATTTTGATTCATTAAAAACCTCTATTTTATTAAGACCTACATTCTTAAGTAAACATTATTTAAATTAAATATAAAGAATTGAAAATTATCTCACGTTTATTTGATTAGACATAGACAAATTAATTTATAACACACTCACTCTGTCAAATTATGATTTCCTCTTTTTTACATCGGAAACTTCACCCCTTTCTTGAACTTTACAGCAAACTCATTACAAATATGTGATATTAATTAAAAAAAAAGGTATCAAGTTTGTTAATTTTTGATGAACTAATAAACGTCTGTCGCGAGCAAGATCGTAAATTCCAATTACGTAAGCCATTGTCAGCAATCTTTCGAAACAATTCCCCCGGGATATATTTAAGAATCACTTGCCTCGCGCTGCCAAAGGACATATTTTCGGTGTCCCGTATTCGGCGGATAAGCCATTTCCTTTTTAGGTGGCTCCCTTCGCGCTTTCTATTCACGTAATAACGCAATAACGCTCCGACAGCTGTGGTTTTCGGTGGCAAACTTTTCGCCAAACTCCGGGGAGCGTTCCGCCTGGCGCGTCGTAACCGGAAGTGTCGAGATTTTCGTTTTATGAGCCAACATAACAAGTCGTCGGCTCTTCCGCGATTCGACGCCCCATCCGAACGACGCCCCCTGTCGAAGCCCATCGAAACTCGGCTATGTCATCGCACCTCGTCGCATACGTATGATAACCGGCGAACTCCGACGAGGGGAAAACACTTTCCTAACGAGTTACCGGGGCAAAAATCCGCCAGCCGAAAATACGAACGCGGTGCCGAACTAACGACGGAAAAGCGGCGTAAATTTGGCGTCAAAATTTGATTACTCGCTGAGACACTTCGAAGAGTCCCTGAGACATTTCCGGCGCGCGCGACAGGGAATATAAATTGATACGATTTACGGATCAGGAACCACAGTCAGGGCGAGAAATAATTGACGACGGCTTTCACCCGTGACTCGCAGACGCGTTACTCTTTTCATAAGTGATAACTCGTTTCATTTTTCAATATGCCCGCGTTATGGGATGCATATTCATGACCGCCTCCTCGCTAACACAAAATTTGCTTTCCAAATCATTTTCAATCAACAACGCAGCAACTTCACCGAGTTCCGACTAGCCTTGGCGTTAACGCGTTTATTAGTTTACCAGGAGCACGCTGAATATTATAATTCATACTTAGCGCTTCAATCGAGATGTTTTCCAAAACTGCCCAACTTATCCCACAGAAAAGTTATCAATATTACGAACGTTTCTTTCGCGCTGGCGAGAATGAACGAGGTGTTACGAAAACCCTGCGTCAGCGGTATCTGTTGCGATATACAAAACGAATTGTGGGGGTTTTGAAATTTGCATTTGTAATTCGATCATTTTTTCGTGACGAGCTGATGGAAAAAAAAATTGGCCGAAGCTGCAAGATTTTGTTTACCGGATGTGAGTGATGCAGAGTTGCGTTCATCTGTTTCAAGATCCCTGGAAATTCTATCTTAACCGCCTTTCTGAAACCAGCCTTATCGGCGTATAGTTGAGATGCAAACAATTGTCGTTTGTCGGGAATAATCGCATAATGCATCTTGCTTATTGAATTGATCGCATCGATTCGAATAAATTTCTTGCTGTTTTCTATAAAACACGCGAAATTCGATAAAAGTCCGATAAAATAAAGATTAAGCTACGGACGTTTATTGAAATGGTCCGGCGGACCAGGCGATGGTTCAAACTCGAATTCACCAGAGAAATCCAGCTGGCTCAGGTGATCCAAGCCCCCGTCGGTTTTCCACGCCGCCACGAGACGGCCAAGATCATGATTTATTATTATATCCCTCGCCATGTTATCATTTTTCTGCCACAAAATATCGGGTGTTAATATTGAGCCTGTGTGCATCATTTATCGGCATTGATTCATTTCATTCAATAAACTCATCGTTCCGACAAGAATAGTTTAATCAATCATGTTCATCAAGTCGTTGCCCGAAAATTAATTTTTGAACGTCACCGTGATATAAAATAAAAGCAACCGTGCACGTGATATCGGCGACTAATATCAATAACTAAAATAGTTGGTATAATGTTATCTCTCAGCGGTGTAATGCAATACTCGAGTTGTTGGCCTTACTTCACTTACACGTCCCAGCAGACACGCCTACGTGAGTTCCCGGGAAACTTGTACAAAGTTATGGAGAAGGTTAACACTAAACACGTGTCTACGGAGAAATAGTACTTAAAAATAATCCAACAGATGTATCATTAGACGTGCAACTTTGCTCCGAATGACATTATCAATCTTCCCTCAATCAAAGTTTCACAAATTTGCGCGAGTAATTTGTGCGATAATTAAATCCCAGGATATTGTATGCGGCATGCGCAAACGGGTGACGCGTTGAATGTAGCCATCCTTTTGGGATTCAAATTCGCAAGCGATGTTTTGTTTTAAATGGAATGACAACGGGAATGTAAAAAATGAATGTCAACTAAATTGTAGACGACTGGCTACGATATAATTATTCCGGCGGTATAAAATTCACTCATTTGTCATTCGTTTGTGTGTTAAAAAGCAGCGGTTGGACCAAGTTTGGACACGGAGTTGGAAATTGCGTTGGCCTAATGCACGTCTCGTACGTCATAAATTAAATCGAGCTAACCGAAAACAGGCAGCGCTGTGTACGTCTTATCAACTGGCATCACGCGTTAACGTCCCCGTCGACATGTGGAAATTCTTATCAAAACGACACGTATAAATACACGCTGCCGTATTATGCATTAGTACGCTGTATATTAGAGGACTTTAATTAGTTCTAAAAGCTACGCGAGCCTCGTGTACGAAATTGCATGTAAAGTACTTCATTTATCAAGTTACAAGTTGTAGAAATCAGTTGCAAACAACTGTTTTGTGCGATGACCCAACATGTTAATACCGCGATGTAATTATATCATAATTTATATCTAACTCGCGGAGTGCGGGCATCCGGAACACGCATGCAACAGTTGTTAAAAGATGATGCGTCGAAAACGTTTTTACGTGCGTCGGGGTAAACGCTCCGAGGGATTTCATACGAACCGATCTGCTTGAGATATTTCAAAGGGCTTCGATATTTTGGGACTCGGCGGATGGATAATCTGTTTCGCCTCGGGTTGTCGGGTTCCAGTTAAATGTTTTAGGTTCTTGGGGAATAGTAATTGCAGGAGAAAGCACGCGCGCAAGCCAAACTCCAATCAGCATTATCAAAGCTGGCGCTCGCCGGAACCGTACACAATCTTGATGAGAATAGTACCGGCGATCTGCCGCTAGCCCACGTTCGATCAGCTTCAGACCACAAAAGGATAATGGCGCTCTTCGGGCCACAATTCCACAATGACACTAACGCAATTGTACGAAAACTATAGGAGCTTCCTAATCACATCTTCGCCGTTGATTTTGTCCTTGTCTTCTTCGCCAACAGCCATGGGACATCGAGTGGCCTTTCAGGACGGATCGGACAAATTAGGACTTGGCTGGGTGTCGAGTGCACTTTTCCGTTTAAATTTTACTTACAATCAACTGCATTGCGCGGCTGACTTTTACATATGCGATAAGTTTTTGACGATTTTTTTTTTTTTTTTTTTTTATTGTTAACAACGAATTTATTTGAGAAACTCTATTGTCTTACTGCTACTGTCAATTTAATGTTAGATTCTTTTGTTCTTACACTCGAAATTAATAAATAATATAATCAGAAAGGGATAGTTTTCCGTGAATTTTCCTTTCGCGCAATTGAGGAAACGAAATAATAAGTATAGCGAGGGTAAATTGATTTGAATAAAAATTTATCGTAAAAACAGAGAACGCAGTAGACTAGGTTTAATGAAAGATCAATAGCTAAAGAAAACGGGTAGGAAATAACATTGATTATAACTTATATGACGTCGTTACGTTGGCGGTTTTCATCGGTAATAGGAAAACTGACCGGATACAGTGACAAGTTGAATAGCACCCTAGTCCTGAGTTGATATCACTACGCTAAATGGATTCAACGACTCGACAGAAGCATTTAATTCCACAAATCAACGTGGAATTTCGCGATGTACCAGGTCACTATAGCTCTTTGAATACCGCAATTCCCGGAGGTCTCTCTCACGCCGAAATAAGCCCGAAATCGATATCTATCCTTGCATCGTCACCTGTTTTCAACGGCGAATGCGCGATCATATGAATGAAGGTTTTGACAATGTCATTCGACTCCCTCATTATATAGTAATTGATTACTTTTCTTTCATCGATTGAAATAAGTGGATTAAAGGATACTACCAACGACAAAATTATCACCGGATTTTGATCGAATTTCGCAATGGAACTCGTTACTTATAACAAGTGTATTTGTCTCTAATAAATTTCGTTTCATAATACATTATGATTGTGTATTATAATTATTGTATTGATGTTATCTATTCGTTTTAAAAAAGAGCATATTGAGTAATTTGAGAAAATATTACCATTAATTACTCAACTTCTGTTGAATATATTATCTTACACAAAGTAAAAATCGTCGTTAAAAACACAACAGATTGATTTTGAACTAGATGTTAAAACAGTATAATTTAAGTCATGGGAAGCATTAAGATCATTATATTTTTTTTTGTATGAAGCATATACAAAAAATTACTATTGATATAAAAATATTGTATACACTATATTGTGTTTATTTTATCACGACAGTTGAACCTCGTTGTAATAATTATCAGTGAATTTGTCTCCAATGTTTTTTGTACAGCAATAAATTATGATTTCGAATAATAATAATTTATTTCTCTTGATAAATGTAGTTTGTATTTCGTTTACATTTATAATGAGAACATTTTCGTTACGGTATTATATTGAGCTAAAAGTTTTACGCGACGTTAATAAAATTACCTTCGTGTAAAACTGCGAGAATAATAATTAAACAAAACATAAATATCATGAATCATTCAGGTTTGAACAAAACATTATAAGTGGTTGAAACCACGCGTATAAATTTATTAGAGTTCTAAAGAGTTAGCCCTGGTTCAGAGTAACGATTATGTCAATTTATCGATCATAACTTAATTCACGAAATTAATGACCACGTTAATGCCGGGAGTGAAATAATTAAAACCTTATTGTTCTAATGACAGAGAAACGCGCACGAGATGACTCAGATATTATCTTCACATATACCATCAATTTTAAACAACTTTAATCAAACTATACGCCACACGATTAAATTTGCCTGTATTTGTCTAATCGTAACTATGAGATGATCAAGTAGGTGTCACAGGGCAGATGTTTAATGAATGTTGTGTTGTACGTGTGTTTTGACCAACGCTTGATCAAGTTCGTCAAAGTTTCCATTTTAACCTAATTTCGCGCAGTGTAAAAGGCTCATGGTAGATCTATTGAAATTAAATTAGACCCGATGGGTGTAATCGAACGCGGGACTTAGGATTTTTGCAAACGCAATTATCATTTTGCACCGTCGTTCTTTACTTTTAAAATTGAATATGAGAGTGTTCCGAAAACTATCTGCATATTCATTCGCGTAATTAACCGTGATTTAATAATGTTACAGAAGTTCTCGGTCAAAAATTATAGCTAAATACGTAACTTTACGTACATATGTAAATTGACGTAAATCGAATGCTGACAAATACGGTATTTCTGTAATGTTCTGTTTACACGAGTTCCTCTGGAAGTTTACATAAAGTTGGAATATATTGGCGCATGTAAAAGAGGAAATACATTTATTTTTCGTCTTTCAGTGTTCAGAAACAGGTTATAATGGAGTTTCACTACCGCGAAGAAATATGTTTACTCGAAAAGTTATTATTCTAAAAATAACGCCACTCTAGAGATACTCAATTGCAAATACCTAAAATAACTTTGTCTGCTTTTAATTAACAACTCAACGAAGTGAAAATTCGTTCTCACTATGATTTGCTAAAGGCTGTTTTACGACTTCAAATTGTTCATATATTAAATATATTTCGGTGTCTGCTGTGAAACAGTCTTAGTATATACATGCATGTACTACGAAAAATAAAGTTCTTATTTTAAATTGAAAAAATTTTTTGTAATTTCTCACAATGTATTGTCGGTAAAGCAGAACTACGTAATCAAGTCACGAAGTCTTCCTGGTTAAATTGCCAATTACGTTGACTTCACATGAACTTTCATTGCTACAATTATACATATAAAATTCATGCTAATGGTACACTTCAATATATGAATCGAGTGAAAGAGGAGGTTAGGACAATGATGAATTTAAACCACGAATCACCGTGATAATTATATTACTTTACACAATACATAATGCAGGTAACAAGAGGACAAGTTATGGTCGTTACTAATTAAACGGTCTACAATGAATAATTAGGGATATCCAGCGTCAGAATAGAAACGTCGATTGCAAACCACTTTTATTTGCAGCATTCGTTTTGTGTACCTCGAACGTTCACTAATGGAGAAAGGGAAATGAAGTTGCCCGAGCTCTAAGGGTGTCACGCCGACAAAGTTCCGGCCGCGCAGTCCTCGGAGTCAGCTGAAACGATTATTTTCGTACACCGCGAAACTTGTAATAACGGCCATCGCAGTCTGTAGGCACCAAAACGATTGTGTCGCACCGCACGCTAGAATTGCCGCAAATATAAAGCTTTCGCGCGAAACGACTCTAATATAATTTCGGCACCGCGGCATTTACGCGCAATTCAAGAGGCGCTATACCAGCGAATGATATCAAAGCATTCGTTTTCCCGTTCAAGTTTAAATTATAATTGCGGCCCAACGAGAGCCCGTCGGGGAAATAATAACGAATGTATACGGACGATCGTGGGCAAAAACATTCGCTTCCGGTATCTTCAGATTAACCAATTTCACCATAACGAGTCCTTTTACCCTGCGCCAAATGAATTCCTATCAAAATTATAGTCGTCGCGCGAAATTTCCTCTCGAGTGTGCGGCTTAAATGGTTTATCTTTGTGTTTCATTCTATCAATCTTAGGCTAATAAGTTTCACATTTTTGTGCTTCGATTTTTGTAAGGGGAAAAGATTCTTCTGAGGAGACCACTATGTCTGTTGTAAAAATAGGATATACTTGTAAAACCCTGAGACTGCACTATATAGATATTATTCCTACAAAATCAAACGCGGTTTAATATTAGCAAATGTAATGAGATATGCACGAGCATATTTGTATGAGTTTATATGAAATTGCAAGTCAAATTATGCAATAAATGTTGAATTTTTTCAAGAATATTCTTTCTTTTACTTTATTTTTTTACTATGGATTTATATTAGGTTATCAGTTTACATTGATATACAAATAAAATAATACTGAACCGAATTTTTTCGTACGTAACTATGATTTACTGAAGGAAATTTAAGATCTAAAAGTATCGCACAAATGTTGAAATTTAGTCGATGAAGATCGATCTTGAGCCATTAGATTGAACAGAGTGCTACCACTTTGATTCGAATTAAGTCTGATAAAATCTAATCAGGTCCGAACTTTTCCTATCAAAATGTAACTCCCTTTTAAACGTAATTCAATTCAACTTATTCCGCGTTTCGTGAGATACAATGATCGAAACACAGACTGCGGCTAATTTTCATTTATATTGCAAAAGTTCAAGGTTCAATTTACGGCGATCGAACGGTCGCTTTTTTGCCACTATTACCAGCCCCCCTCCCTCCTCGACGGATGTTGATGTCATTTTTACGTGAGAGCCATTACCGTCCGCAAAAGCCGCGCGTTTAATGCGAAAAAGTTACGCCGTCGAGATATCGAATTTTGGCAGCGAGGGAGAAGGGAAGGGGGCGCGCACGATTTGCCTTTTTCGCTTCTAAAATAGACCAGTTGGCATTAATACCAGCTGACAAGGCTGCAAGGAAATACAGCCGTTCGTCCAGCATCCCGTCGATTTATTCCACCCACATTGTCCCCCGGTGTTTGTCACGCCCCTGGCGATCTTGCCGAATGCGTGTACGTATCTTGCTGTTACTGTATACGCGAAATAACGATAAATATAAAGGGGTTCGCCGAGACGACAAATGAACGCGAGCCAGGCGACATTCGTTTTCATGACAGCGTTCGCAGTGACCGGAAAGTGGCCAGAAATTGGCTGGCATAAGGCAAAACTTAAAGCCTAGTCGCAAGAAAATATGCAGGCTTTCAATAATTTCGCCGGGTAATCGATTTTCGTCAAACAAACGTTCCCCTTTTGGTCGAGGAGGCAATAAAAATATGGAGCCCTGAGTTATCAAGCGAGCAATAAAAATTATTGCTTAGTTACTGCATCGTGCAATTTTTCGCCGCTTGACTTTTCTCGATGCTTGGTTTTAATATAAAATGAAATATGTAAATGCCGAGGGAAGTGAATTTTCAGGTTTAAACTATTATAATTTATAACAGCGTTGCTCTATTTCGTTTCACCAAATGTCGGGCTATGAATATTAAATTTCATTGAATGCAATTTTAGTTTAATTTTATTAGGATATATTGAAAAAGAAAGTACTTTTAGAGAGTCTTGATTTATTGCTAAATCCTGATAAAAATGACTTTTGAAACTGTTGGAAAGTGTACAAAAGATGTCTAGAATTATCATGAAAAAATAGTAGATTACTTTGGACTCTTTCAGTCGTCAACGTTGAATCATGTCTGACCATATACTAACAGTCACTACTTAGCCATAGTACGTAACGTCTTTAACTTAAGTTTTCGCGGCTGTGTAAACTAAGTTCACATTCCGTGTTAGCAGTATTGATTGTCTCTCTAGGAATAAATCGATAATACTTTAACTTAGAGCATCCGCAATCTAATATTGTTTGAAAATCAATATTTGCATCGAAGCATGGTTCAAATTAGATCTTTACTTAATCATGGACTTACACCGGCTACTTCCGTAGACTTACACATGAGAGATTTACAAATTCGTGGTCATAAACATATAACTGGATTCCTAATTATGATTAGCATTGTTAATTTTACGATGCTCAGTGATAATACTATAAACCTTGAATTTCAATAATTAAGTAAACTATCCGTAATGTTTGCTAAGATTACAGATGATGTAATATGAAAACCTCTAACTTTTTTTCATTAAATCGTGCTTTGATTTCCGCTGATTTTATTCTTCTAATTTTTGTTCAAAATAAATTAAAAATGTTTTAATTTTTTATTATAAAAAGTTGGAGACACTCCTATATACAAGAAATTTTGTATTCTGAAGATTGAAAAAATATTTCGGTGCTTTTAATATCCTATAGAAATTAAATGTCGTTCAATAGAAGCCTTTTCTGTATGCTCAGGTCAAAGACTCACAGAAAAGGTCGAGACGGAAAACATCGGAAATGCAGACGGGTGAAATGCGATGAAGATATCGCAAGGATAAGACACTGGTGGGAGCAGCTGAGCCTTGTAAGTGAGAAGGGTAGAAATAATAGACGAAGGAGGAGGGGTGTCGCTATTTTGCCATTAATTCTTAAGGTAAACGCTATTCAAAGTGACGTGAAAAAGAAAAACCCAGCTGCAAGAGGCGGGCTGGATAGAACGCGGAACAACGCCTGGTTCAGAAAAGGATGGGCCGTTAAAGACGAACTCATTCCAATTATTCTGGTTTAAGAGATCTTAAATCGGCACAGCTGTATGAATGACTTATTTTGAGAACGTCGCAGGCTTAGTGCGGTTTTTCTTTTAATACTTCAATTTAATTAAGTTATTTCACCTTAATATACGCCATTGTTTACACTTTTCATTCAAACGTCATTAAAGAACTAACTTAATCACGGTGACATCGCGTTGATATCACGACTTCAACATAAGCATCACGTGCGATCGTATAGAATCAACTAGTGATGTTATGTGATGCACATTTAATATGTACATCGTGACATCTGCTGTTGACTGAAATACCGATCTTGATTCGTAAAGATAACTTTGATTTGACGACTTGCAATTTTAAAAGACTCAACGGAAATATGCTTTAATTCAGATCAGGTAAATAATGGTCGCGTCGAGTGTAAGCGTCTTTGGAAAATTGCACGATGATTGACAACACGCAATCTCGATGCCGACAATAACTTTCAACGTCATTTTTCATCATATTATAGTTGCAATAAGATCGTTCATCTTATCTCATCAAAGAGGCTTAATATATTTTGTGGTCAAAATTTGAAAATATTGTATACTTGAGTTTCTCCGAGTGACAAATGAATGGATGTTCAGAGGACGGAAGGTAATATTTGATAACTCCTCTCCACAAAACTGCAGTTTTTTTTTCGTTTAACGTAATCTTAAAACGAGTACTTTTTTTTATTTATATATCTTCTTACTTTGAAGCGGTGCTATTTTCATTTTTGTTTACATACTAAGATATGATTTTTCAGTAAAACGCGAGTTCTATTGTACCGTCGATCTTACAATTATAAAGTGGGAG
Source organism: Aradophagus sp. ZL-2020 (assembly GCA_022817685.1). NCBI lineage: Eukaryota > Metazoa > Arthropoda > Insecta > Hymenoptera > Scelionidae > Aradophagus > Aradophagus sp. ZL-2020. The sequence goes on along the minus strand of JABFOV010002831.1, from coordinate 1,081 downwards.
TAAGCAATTTGTGCTTTGAATTTTGTATTCAATATTCAATTGTATTGATTCAAAAGAGTTCATGCATGAAAGTATATGCAAATGTGTTGATATCAACAATATTTCGATTTTCATTATAACAGAGATGTGTAAGAAATTAACATCATTGAAATTAACATCAACAGAAATTGATATCATCACATACTCAATTTTCCATAAATGATGTTTACTATACTTTTAAAATAATTCACTTATAATTATACATGCCAAGCATAGACATAAAATATATCTGCATAGACAGATAAGCGAGATCCAGAAGATATAGATACGACTATGCCTCTTATAAATACTTCTACAGCTGATAAATAAATATGTATGAAAGATATAAGCTGATATGTATAATTATTTCTGTGGGGAAATTATGTTATTTTTTTTCGTGCAGTTAAATTTAATTGAAGTACCAATGCACTAGGTTTCTTCTCCGAAATAATTTATTGCACATTATTTAAATGATTTTTTTTTATATAATTTTTAAATAACATTTACGATGTTTCTAAAGTGAAAAGAATATTCAGTTTGCATTCAACCTTTTATTTATTGATTAAACAATTAGCAAAGCTTTCATTGTCAATTCCGTAAAGTAACGTAAAACGCAAGATAATTCCAATAATTCTCTTTCAAAAATGACTTTAATTCTTTTTGATGGCTCTCAAGTACATCAAAGACCAATTTTCACCCTTTCCCCCGTTTGAACGTTGAAAATTGCATTCTTATACGAAATCCTTTCTTCTCCCTTTATACCTTTTTTATACGCAATACTAATTACGCACAGCACATGACTTTGCACAAAGAAGCAATATCGACGTGTAAACGATAAAAATCCGAAGAAACGTTGTAAACCGAATTCATCGCAATTCCGTGCAAGTAATCATAAAAATGGAATCTAAAGCTGCAATTAATAATGCGCTATTGATACAGGTTTGAAATATCATTTCACAGTTGCACTCAATTAATTACAGGATCGTCTTTTATTTTGAAAATAAATAATATGATTTCTTCAATTTAATTGCAGTATTTCACAATGTTGTTTCAACTTCCAAGC
>JABFOV010002830.1:0-18371 GCA_022817685.1 Aradophagus sp. ZL-2020 | reverse complement strand
ATTTAGGTTAGATTACATAAAAAAAAATATTAATGAAAAGAAATTTAACGGACTTTGGAACGAATCATAACCTATACATATCATATTCTCGATGTGTCATGTTTTCAAATCAAAACTCACTTGATTCAAGAAACTTCGTTCCAAGTAACTTTTTTTTCTTCATTTAACCAAGTTTTTTCTTGGCCGATATTTGAAACTAATACTCACTTGAAGCAAGTGAGTTTTGGTTGATTTAACCGAAGTTTTTTTAAGAGTGTACTTTTGCGATTTAAAATAATTTGTTTTAGAAGAAGCCATATGCAAAATAAAAAAAGATTGTTAAACTTTTACATCATAAAAACAATTACTATAAAATGTATTTTATAAAATGTAAAAAAAAATTATGCTCCATTCTAGAAGATGAAATTGAGTTAGTATTATTATCAGTAGGTCAGCTGATAAAATATATATTTTGTTGAAATCTACGGCCGCGATAAGAAACGAACGGTGGGGAAACGTTTCGAAATTGATGCTGCTTAATCTTTTCAAAGCGACAATAAAAAAACGCTCTGCGTTTCATGTTGAATACGAACGAATTCGAAATCGACGATTGCAATGAAATGTTAATATTTCAAGTTCTCTCTTTTTTTTTCATCTCACCGTCGTCATAAATTTTAATAAATAAAAAATTGAAATTAGATCGACAAAGAAGAGAATCGATACAGTCAGTTGAGGACATTCTTACCCACAAGAAGAAAGACAGGATCCAAGAATACAATTTTGGGCTCTTACCTGGAACAGAAATTAAATTTAATATATTAAATGTGCGTTATCTCAACGTATTAATTAATAACAGATGTTAATGCTTGATTTTAACGTTTCAATAATTCCAACTGTAATTGTAACAATACAAGACGTTATTCACACTTGTGTCGGATACGTTTGCTCAACGGTTAATGTCTGAACGATATTGTACATACGAGATAATACTCAATAAAGATAAGTTAATGAAATACGATCATATTGAATTTTTAGGTAGTGTAAAATGACTTTTATAAAGTAATAGACATGCCATCCTAAAAATCAAGTTGGATTTAAATAATACAATTACTCAAAGAAAATTGTATATAAATTCAGTAACTTCAACAATTTTTTTCAATTGTTATAAAAAAACATAAATACATAATTAATACCTGTCAATAGAAAATAACCCAAGCAATGTTTGGCATTAGATATACTATTTAACATGAACGGCATTATTATTTTCTAAAATAGTCATAAGACATGCCATTTACTTTTGTAATAATTGTAATTACGACACGAAACTTAGTTTCAACTCGAAGCAATTCTGTTTAACGACACAGACTCAATTTCGATTGAAATGCATTTGCACTGAGAGAAAATGAATCATTTGAAAGCGAAAGAAAATGTCTATGAGTGTACGGTCGTTTTATCATGAAACATGGTATATTAATAAAACATAAAAAAGCATATATTTTTTAACATATAATTACTATATATATATATTATAATTACTTATATAATTACTATAGAGCCCAAAAATGTTTTACAAACGCAAACAAATATTTAATTTCATTATACTTGTTTTCACGGTAATTTTATTAAAAAATACCACAATGCCCCGTTACAAATTGGCTGTTCCAACAAGATAATATGGTTATAATGAAACGAATTTTCAGTGTAAACGTAACCACAAGGTAACTTAGTCTCAACATGTCCCGTGCTGAGTTCGTGTGTACTTGTCAAGCGTAGCCATGTAGCGATTTTACATTTCCACATACTGCATCACACACGACAAAATTCGTGCAGTATTTATACATTGTCTTTCGCGCGTACGCGTGATCCGAACATCATTCGTCCGCATATAAATAGCAACTGCGATGTGTGCGTGAATTGTAACACGCACGAATCTTTACTTACGCGTGCATTATCTCAATGAAAAAAAAAAGAAAAAAAATCATACGGGAACAAAAAATCTCGACTGAGTAACAAAAATTACACGCGAAATAACAATATAAATGTATAGAAAAAGATGCGACGGAGACAGAAAGGTGGCAAAGTATGAAATTTGTATTTATATTAAAACGAGAGAGTAAAAAAAAGAATCAAAAAAAAAGTGGAAAAGATAATTGCAGCGAGGACAGCGACGCGGCGGCGCTGTCATTTCATAATGACCCAACCTTCAGCGAAGTCGTCATTTAGAGCTCGCTATTTTAACATCGGATTAACACAGTTGCATCAAACGAAACGCAGCACCTTTGTCGCGCGCGCGTGGTACGTCGCTGCCGTCGACATTTTAATCTCCCGACCTAGGTAGACACAATGGAGGACGTGCACTTGATTAATTTACGAAGACCAGCTGCGTCACTTTGCGTGACAACTTGTGCCGGCTTTTTCGATCCGCGGCGTTAGATGCGTTCTGGCGAGATCGCGGCGATCGGCAGTGTCTCCGCGCCGACGGCCGGCAAGGCCGCCTTTCTTCGCCAATTCGATCGCCGAGCCAGTGCGCTTCGTGCAGCTTTCTTCTAATTGAGTGCTTGATTAACGTTATCGCTGCGCGATGCAGTCAAAATTCGGTTGATAATACCCAACGCATCTTTTTATTTTTCTTTCTTTTTTTTTAACGTTTCATGTCTCAGCAACATTCTCTTCGCAATGTTTGATATGCTTTGATGTCTCGTTCAAAATGTACAATAAATATTTCAGAAAAATGTAGAAAAATCCTTGTAACTGTAACTGCAGTCCTTACGAAAGGATGCTACTTTTTATAAGACAATTTTTTTTCTTTATCATATTATGTCATACCAACTGCGATGCACAGTGACAAGGATTCGTGCTATTTAGATCGTCTTTGCGACTTAAACGGATTTTTTTATCTCAATGTCATTGGTCAATCAGAGATGATCGTCAACCAATCAGCAGACTGAATCACGTCGTCGGCGAATTTTCCCAGTGCCATTTACCGAATTCATCGGCGTCAAAAATGAAGAGGCAGCAAAGGACGGGAGGGCGCCTCGGGTCTGGCGGCGCGCGACTTTTGCACGTCACAATTTTATTTGCCCGAAATAATTGGCGCGTCATTTTCGTTCTATTTTTATTTGATTGCGTGGATGGAAAAGCGTAGGACTGCTAATTTCGCGCGGAATCGCTGACATGCAGTCATGCCGAAGGGAAGCAATAAAACCCCCGGTAACGTCCTGCCGGTCGTTGAACAAAGTGCGCGTCTCGATTATTCCACGAAGAAAGCGCCGGAATGTCTTGCGCGCTCTCACTTTGACCCGGGCGAAATTGTTTAAAATTGTTTAAAAATGAAAATACATCGGCGCCAATTTACACGGCTGGAAGAGTTACTTTTACAATGTCGTCGCCGTGTCACGGAGGGGTAAAAAGCGGCGAGAAATATTGCGCGTCGTTGGTAAGGGAGGGAGGGGAGGGAAGGTGGAGGCAAGAAATAAGCGCGACAGACGGCATCGAAGATTTCCGAATCATGACGACGATAAAGAGCGATGCATTATGGATCGGTTGGATATACGGGTGCTGAACGCGAGGTCTGCGTGATATTCAGAGGCGCTGCCTAGCAACTGGTGTCCTCGTACGGTCTTCCGTATTCTCAATTTTTTTTTTCCAATTCTTCGTTCTTTTTTTCCTTTCTTCTTTTTTCCTCTCTGCCCCGTCTCTTTTTGTTTCATATTTTTCAACTTTAATCTCTACCTTGTTCAAGGTTCCAGCGACATAACATCCGACGACAAAATTTCCAGGAACTGTACAAAAAATTACTACGAAATTCCATTTTACAACCGCACGGAAACGCAAGACGCTTGACATTTGCTTGCGATTGTAATTATCGCGCGATGCATTTTTAATAGCAGTTTTCGGATAATGGAATGTTATCGGGAAGGAACGTGTGATGTCACAACGATTGAGTTATTACGGTTGGCATGTCAATGAAATGAGGTAATTTTAATTCACGGTAACGTAGGTGACTTGACGATGTAAACGTTGAATCAATCATACCAACGACGGATTAATCATGCAAAATCAAATTAATCTTACAAAAGTAGAATCTATCATATGAAATTATAGTCATACGAATTGTGAATAGTTGTAGATACATAATTTTCACAACGTAATATTTTAATAATTTAACGGGTTCAATTTTTGCGTCTATAACATAATCGTAATACAATATCCGTAAGTGAATTTCTAAATTTCCCCAAGTGTTCAGTTCACCAAGGCTGGTCGTAAGATCTCGAATTTCCAGCAGATTTGATCCGCGCAGGCAGTTAACGAAATTCGTTTCTCCTTGACGATCGCGGGCGGCTCGCGACGCGAGCTAAATTGGTCGAATTATTAAACGGCCGTGATGATGCGCGAAGTGAAACGGAATCGTCTTCTGGTGTATCACGAAGTGAAATTGAAGCGGCCGATAATAAGTAGATTAATCGCACGAATTAAGGAAGGTTAAATGGCTGTGGGAAAGGCTGGTGTATGGGTGCCCACGTACGTGCCTGCGTTCCAATAAGCGCGCGGCCTTGACTCGGCCGGCACGTCAAGGATCTTCGCTTGGACGTAACGAGGCATCCGAAATCGTAATTGCGTTTCAATACCGGCCGACCGGTCACTTTTTAATCAACTTATCTTATTATCCGGCAATGCGCGCGCGCCCTCATTCAATTTTTCACGTCCAATTGAATCGACCCGGCTGATTCGCGGCCTACGCCCGAAATTCACGGCTTGCGCATTTTATTCCCCGGAAATTTGGTTAACCCTCTTTGTATCACTATCGATTATTATCAATTGAATCAGCGTTACAGTGTTCGTCCTGTTACGCGATTTGCGACGCTAAACTAGTTCATTACCGGCGAAATCCAGTAACCCGTTTTATTCAAAGACAGTGGAAACGTTTTTAACGTTATTTTCGCGAATCCTAAATGATATCGAGCAGGTTCGCGTTAACCGTTCGGCATCGCCTCGTCCCCGGTTGACTTTTTTGCAGACAATACGGACGCGATGATGTTGCGGGCAATATTCATGATTTTCTAATGAAAAATTGCTCACCGATGAAAAGATTCAATTATATTAATTTGGTCATTCAAATCTAACCAAAATCGTATCAAAGTAAAGTTTTCATAAAACTTTTTTTTTTTAATTTGTCCTCATATGAAAATGGAAAATAAAAAAAGTGTAAAATTTACTTTATTCTATTGTAATTATTCTTTCAAATAATTTCTTCCACAATATTTGTATCTAAAATCAGTATCGAGCGTTCGTGCGACAATCGCATGGAAAAATGCAAAAATGTAGAGAAAAATAAAATAGTAAAAACAATGTAAACTGTGTTTAAGCGTTGTAGATAAAAAAAAACCTTTGCAATTTCAAGAGCCACTATTCGGTCGTGAGTCGCGGATTTGTCAATTGTTCGCGGCGCGGAATTTGAACAAAAAAGTAATGTTGCTCGGTTCCCCTTGAAAAATCCGCTTTGCATGCGCGGTATATAAAAGCGCTGCGCTTCACAAATGCATCTTTCACCCTTTCGGTCCGGAAATACGTCATTCTTCCATTTAGTCTCCGTCGTGTGCAGCGCGAAAGCGACGAAAGAGATGGCGATCGAGGAGAGGAATGACCCTTCAATAAATAAATAAATCACTCCTGAACCCGGGCTTTATGCCGTTGTCATTGTCGCTAATTTGTACATTTATATTTAACATCTTTATTTACCTCCATTTCCTCAGACCATTTGCATCCGTTCAAACGACGGCGAATGATTTCATTATTGGGAATTCCTATTCGCTTTATTTCGTCGAATTAATTAAACGTTTTCATGCAGAAAAAAGGAGGAGAGAAAATAAAGGAAAAGAACGGCGAAAGAAATACGAGATTCGAGTCTTGAAATTTATACAAAACGCGAAAGCAATTATTAACGTCATTAATATTTCACCTGATACGTCGGCCTTTCGTTATTAATCTCCGGCAACAGTTTGGCGAAAACCGGTATTTCGTGTTGTTGCGTAAGCGGCGTTAAGGGAAAATTGCCAAAATCATTTTAGTTGCGATTTCTTTTCGATCTGTCGTTTAATGTCGCCCTTTATATACAGGGTAAAACCGTATTTGTTTCCAATTTTTGTTTGAAAACTACGTAAAATATTTGCGCTCGGAACGATTGATTGAAATTTAATCGAAATAATTTATATTTTGGGTTGAATATGCACTTTTATGTTAATACAATTTAGTTAAAGAAGAAATCCCATTCTTAAATTTGCAATAAAAAACCGACATTTCCATTTTCGACAATGATAATAACCATTGTGGAAATTGAGAAGTGGGGTTTTTCATAGCCGATTTGGCTTAAGCCCTCTTCTTTCCAGCTATCGAGTTATTCTTCTTTACTTTAAAAACAAGTTCAAACGAATCAGTTAATATTTAGTTTGGTCAACAAGTATTTTAAATGAAGTAAACTTTTTCACAATAAAAATAAAAATGATTGTCTAACTTGAATAGAAAATGACGGATGATATGATCCAGAACCTCTCTTTCTCATACACTGTCTGTCATTTCTATCCGTCCTTGTTCAATTGGTCCATCGTTATCACGCTAACAGGTTGAGCTCCTATCACTAATAATTATCGATTTCGTAGCGTTGGTATTAATATCAAGCTTGCGCGGACTTTGTAACAAATAATAAATTTTGACGTTTGAATTTTGCTGCAAAAATGCTAATAATTGTAACCAATTAATGTGATTTGGTAAACGGGCGTAAAGATATCAGAATATAAGGCAATTCGAATGTACAAAGTGTAGCGAAGCGTGAAATGCGAAGAGGATGATTAGAGCGAACTTCGCAGCCGTAGGTGCATCGAAGGTGCAGAAACGAGCGGACTGGAAATCGATTGCTCTCCGATTTCCCTGAGTTTACCGTGCTCCCGCGTAGTGTAAGCTCCGCCGAAGTGTACGCGTGTCAACTGTATTCAACGCAAGACTTACTTCACGCCCTTCCAATGGAAATCCAATGCTCGACATTTCTTACTTCGCATAGTCGAGCGATTCAATTATTTTTCATTATCACATTTCACTTTCATTACCTCCGAACCACTGTCGTCAATTTAAAATACTAATTCACTCGAGAGGATAACGAAAAATGAATTCAACACGGCTAATATGAATTAATACAATTCGATATAATTATTTTCACCTATTTAACACTTTTCGTGTGTTTTTTGTTTTGCAAATAAATTTTTTTTCAGTATAACTTGTATATTTTTTGTTTAATTATATTTGGGATTTCGATTATTATTAAATGACAAGTTGATATCAGTAACTCAATATGTTAAAAATTAATTGTTCTCCTCGAATTTCAAAAAACTCAGAACATCTTGATGCCTTGGACATAAATGTTCAGTGAATCGCAAGTTAGGAAAAAAGGCTCGGTTATACTTTACAACAAGCTCGCGTGTTTGAATATCGTGCGGATTTGATCTTCGAGCAAACGTGGAAATGACGGGAATTATAGATGAAAAAATGCACAACGAGCAACGTCTCGACCCTAATGCTATCAGATCGTTCGCGGTGCATTGGATTTTTGCAATCAGACCGAGATCTAGCAATAAAATTCGATAACAGTGACTGATGGCACGCTGCGCCGTGACTGGTAAAGTGTAAACGAAACTTCATTTAATGGCCGCGGCGTGTGATAATAACACAAAATGGCGTCATCCACGAACGTGTTCATCGTAAGCTTCAAAGTTTCCGAATTCCAGTGATCGATTATAAATCGCTGCAATAAATTTGTTTCGGATAATTTTTTGGAACATTTTTTGCACCTTGCATAATAGTTTTAAAATTTCAATAAGTTTTACATTAATAAAAACACGGCTTAATTAATACTTATCATTGAAAAATTTTATTTGTTATCAGAATAAAATATATAATTAATAAATAATAAGTAATAATAATATTCGTGATTGAAAAATAATACTTATAATATATTGCAATCGGCATACTAGAATCGTAAAATTGTAAGAATAAATCAAACCAAAAAAATTACTACAAAGTAGCTAATCGAAATTGAATGAAACAAAAAACCGTTGCGAAAAAACCAAGTGTTGAAACTCTAATTTCAATTTGCCATTAAGACTTCGAATCGCTGACAATTACGATTTTCGTCGATGTAGATATCTAAACGTCCCTGGATAATCGTCCTATTAATAATGCAGATAGGCGTGTTTCGGAGTAAAAATTACTGCGACCATTATTCAGTAGAATCAGAATCCAAAATCTGAGATCACCGATAACGTGGAAAAAACGAGACAGAAACAAGTGCAAAAATGATACGAAATTGCAATTTCCCTACAATCGTCCTCGAACTTGCAATTAATATTTCATACGAAATGGTCGCGCTGCCTTGCGTCTGAACTTTGAAACCTCGTGGCACGTAAATTTATTCGTTGCGAAAAAAGTAAAAAAAAAAAAAGGAAAGAAAAAAATACAGTAATGCTGGAAACAGTTTTACAAGTAATTTTAATAACGAATTATGAATCTCATTGAGGAACAGGGCCGGCAAATAATCTCGTGTAACATATTTTCGACGCAATTACAGTGGGTTAAAAAATGCGAAAGAGACATTTATCGGGCCAATAATTCACGAATTAATTGCGACGTTTTTTTCTTCACCTTTTTTTGCGGCGCTATTTGGCGGGTATAAAAAAGGCGAACTTATGGAGCTGAAAGTTGCGCCTCAATGACGAAAATTATGACGTTTGCATGGAAACACACGCGCGCGGCGAGAAAGCGCGCGCGATTCGGTCGCAGCCATTCCCACCGCGTCCCGTTGATTTGCATATAAATGAACTAACGGCCACACATCGAGATTACTCGATATATGCAATTAGTTACTGTTGTGCGACGCGGAAAAAATTCGCCGATCGAAATGTCTTTCGTCATGCCGGCCGCCGCGCATTGATCGAAACGTAAGTCGCGGATTATAGCGCGGCAATTTATTCCGACGTTATTCCCGCGTACGTGGCCAAAGTTTGAAATTCATTCCAACGCGAAATTTAAAATACATTTAAATCGGTAATTAACGGAAAGTAAAGCCGAACGTGCATTGACCGACGCTTCTGCGTCGAACCGCTTTATTATTCCGCGTCTCAGACGATCTTAATTTGAAAAATTCTTTGCTGTAAGGCGATTTTAATTGACTTTTGCAACGCGCGATACCGTTCAAAAGATTGCATCAAAGTAAAGCAATTTTTTTTCTACAAAAGCGAATCACCTTATCAATATCAACGAAAAGATTTTTCATTGAGCCAAAGGGATTTGTTTCGACTACGATCGTTTTGCTATAAAATTAGTATTTACGAAAGTCAATTGTATTGGAATTTCGAAATATGATTGTTTTGCACTTTTGAAATACTTGCATTTTTTGCAGTGTACAAATACTTTTTTTTGGACAAGAAAAACCTTATAAATTACACGAGGGGGGATTATTCCGGAGCGATTTCCATGCGATCACGTAAAGCAGCGGTAATTTAGCGCGATCGGCCTGCTCTTTTGATTTAGAATGAAAGGCCCGATTAAGATGAATGGCGCGACAAGGAGACGTGGAGTAGCAAAGGGAGCGTGGCGCAAAAACGAAGAGGGGACGATCGGCGGAAAGTGAACAAGGACCGCTCTTGCATAAAGGGCGCGAATGCGTGGGCGAGCGAAGAAACGGTGTTCTCATATATGCGAATAAAATCCATTATGCCACACGTAAGTAAGGAGAACCGTGGGATCGAAATTTCAACGACAATTCAGCCAAAGTACACAAAGACGACGCGCGCACAAAGTAGAAAGTGCCATTGAAATCCGAAGACGCCATAAACAATGCCCTCAACTTATCTTTTGTCGTTATTTTTGCGTCGTTATTATTCGATCGCCCGATGACAAGTTTGTTGCGCTGATTGCAAGGCCAAATTATTGCTTCAGCCATCGACTTGCTGAGCTTTTTAACGAACATTTCTACGTCAGAAGATCGATGCGTTTGAGACGTAGCTCAGGTGTGCTCGTGTTGCACGCGAATTTGGGTTAAACATAATTGAAAGGTCGGTCTAATGATGATCTTCAAAGACGGTGGAGTAAATTAACTAAACAAAATCGTGGAACATGATTCTGATGAGAAATTGAATTATAGAATTTCGGACGCTTGAATCAGTTTCAGTTCACAATGATTTATTATACAAGATATAGTACGGTGTAAATAATACATATAATATACCAGTTTTACTGTGTAATAAAACAAAATAACGCAGAGTTCCTTAAACCCTACACATTCCAGTTTTCCAATCAATAGAGTTATTTCCAATAAATACTCTTCTCTTTGACATTAACTCAATTTCGTTGTTTCTTTGAAGACTGCCAACTTTTCTCAGTAACTCAAGTGTTAAAGCTGGCTTATTTTGAAAGCACATTAACGCGGCTCATCTAAAACTTCGACTAATCTTCCACTTTGAAGCGTAATGAAATAGCTGACACGTGTCAAGTACTGGGCCAGCTTCGAACAATTTTTGCCCGAGTTCTAAGGATTCGAGATGGTCGGCAGATTAGCCGAGTGGGTTGGTCGATCGAAAATTGCCGATGAACATTGACGCCATCTGTCGACGATCGCCTCCTGACGTTTCCTTAATTCTCGCAGCGCGCTGCGATACGCATCTGCGTGCCTCCCACATATTGGCAGCATTCATGTCAAGCAGCTGCCCGGCAAAGGAAACTCGGACTTGAGGGAAAAGGGTTCGACTTGCAACCCTTTCCCATAGGAGCTAATCCGTGAATGCGCCCGCAGATCGTTTCCCGGATTCGCATTAATAATGCGCAATTGTCGAGTCGTCCGAGAGATACCACGTCATGCCTTATGGGGACGCTTTTGTGCGATGAAAAGTGGTGCGAAATCTGTGCGTCTTATTGTGCAACTGTTTCCTGTGGCTTAGTCGGGATTTCGAAAGTAATCTAGTAGCGTTAGACAGCTGAATATTGGTTAGGTATGTATCATCAAATGCCGAATTCGATACGGGGAGCATTAAGCTTTCAGGCTTAAAAGCTGAATTTGAAATAAGCGAAATGCGTTTAATAGAAACGCGTTGTAACGTAAACGAAATTAATGTATAGAATTTGAATGAGAATATCGCAAGTGTGCATTTTTTATCACTTATCGTGAAATACAAAAAATGAACCCTTTCTTAGATCTTCCGAATATCTTATTTTCGCATTCTTAAAATAGCATTAATTATATACTTGATGAGATAAATTTTTCGATCGTTATTTTAAATGTATTAAAGCTTGTATAAAACTGTCTTAAAAAAAATTGCAAGTCTGATAATTTTTTTTTTTAGATATTATTATAATATAAAGCAAAACTATTTATCCATACTGTGTTACACAATAAAATAACGCTTTTTTCGACACATACTTATCTGCATCGACTATCGGGGCATTTTATATTAAATATTCTTTACATTTTAATGATATCCTCAAATTTAATTGAATAAAAAACCTTAATCATTTTGAGACCCGAAGATAACGCAGACGTGAATGACATCTTTTTAGGTTAAACGTTGTTTGAATATCGGAGCACCGAGTGAAGACTTTGGCCGTTATCATTTTGTTAACATTACTGTGTTTATAATATTAATTAATTTCAAATGCAGCAAGTAAGCATTTATTCGGGTAAAAGAGCAACGACTTCTTGCGTGTGAAAGGAAAAAAAGACAAACGTTTGTTTGCATTGTCTTGCGTACCATTCTGCATAAAAGCTGTTATCATTTAAATTTCTCCGCAAAAATTGCTCCGACACATTTTTGAGAATCACATTAGACCTTATCTACACAACTATGAAACAATTAAACAAAGCGTTATCTAATTAATAAAATTATAACTTTGCACGAATATCATCGATAAGAATCTTTTGCAGCGATAAGACGTTGACAAATATATTATTAAGAAACGCTTAAAAAAATGACACTTATATCCAAATTGTTCATGCACGTGCATATTTAACACTTTTCGCAGACTTAGCCGCTTGAATTTTGACAAACGAGCTTACAGTTTTTAACAGATAAAGTCATAGTTGCTTACACGACCATGAACTTGCTTTTTGTCATTCTTCATTCATACCTTCCGATAAACATGAATAATTTTTCATTCGACGTTTCATAAAATCATTGTCCATTTATGCCAGACGTGACGATGCCGCACAGCCAATAATCTACAAGTTACATAAGCGATAGTGGAAAGCGTGAAATACATCAAAGTAGAAAAGAATTGTCATCTATGGGCAGGCATTGTTAATGCGACCCGCTTGAAATTTGTTATTTTACACATCAAATATAAAAGGCGGTGTCACATTAGTATACAAATACAAAAAAACAAGAAGAGTTTTATGCAACTTTATAATAATATTCATAGACCAATGAAAAAGTTCGATTACAATTAAGTTTGCTAAGAAAAATCAAACTTCAGTATCACAATTGTCTAAACGAATTTAATTTGAGTCAGTCGTACAATAAGACAATGACTCATTTCACATGAAAAAACAGTCGATATTACCAGCTGGCTGGTATTAATCTGGCAAATGTCTGGCATTTGTATGCGAGCCAGACCTATGCCAGATGCATGCCGCGTCACTGCCAGGCTTCGTAAGTCTGGCAAGAGTATGGCATGCGTCTGGCAGATTTTTTTCTAGACAGTTGGCGACAATTTTTTTTACGTGGGACACCAATTTCAAAAATGAAAATCATCAAATTAAGTGGGGAACGAAAGAAGTAAAAGAGAACAGGATTCTTCGACTCAAATCATCTGAAAGTGCGACCGAAAATCGAAGACTTTAGCGAAACCGAATAAATAGGTATCCGCGCCACGGGGGGGGGGGGGGGGGGCCGATGATTAAGAGACCGAGGAACCGAATCCAAGGGGCGGCAATGGCGCTTCAAATGTACGCGAGGAAGACGGAAAATGTGAAATCGTGACGTCACTCACAACCTTGAGCACCGACCTCGGTCAATGCGTCTGTGTCCGCACGCACAGTGTTGTATTATATATTCTGCGATGTGCGATTTCGACAGCGTTTCACGCGTGCGCGCGATTTCTATCTATCCTTCCTCCTACTCCACCTCCGCCCCCTCCCTGGCCGCGTCTCCGTGAACGTCCGTGCTCTAATGCACCTCGCCGAAAAACCGTTTTCGCAATTTTTTTATCCTTGCTATTTCTGACTTACTAGCCGCACTATTTTTACGTGCATTTTGCGAAACCAATCTCTTGGTTTGAGAAAAAAAAAGGAATAAATTTACGGAGTTTTTTCTTTTAATTTTCTTCTCGCGCGAAAGACTGCGTCCGCACACGAATCAGAAATTCAATCGTGACGCTACATTACCCATTTTGGATTTCGTCGATGGAAGTGGTTTCGGGTTGTAAATTTTGGAATTACCTTCTGAACCTTCTGTATGAGGTCAATACCGTTATCTGGTTAGTTTTTTTAATCTTTTTTTTTCTACTCCGTTTTATTTATATATCATTTTTTTACGAAAACCTTGGCTTTTCGTGATATTACATACACATGTGTGTACATATATACACATATAAATAAAAATAAATGTAATATTAATTTTCAAAATTACATGCAAGTACTCTTTTCCCGCAAGTACACGACATCGTTCTCGAGGAACGTAAAAATGAAGCCGCTGAAAATTCTACATCCGTAGAGCGCGCAAAATTCTTTCACTTCTTTCTGAATTCTCGATGAAGCCGAGTTGAAATGCAGTTCTAGGATGGCGTCATCACGATGATGGAATACCAGTCGCGCTTAATGAGCAAGTCAGAACCACCGAATATATGTCCCCGCACACACGGACGTACACGTGCGCGAGCACGCGCGCGCAGATATTTCAACGAGACGCCGCGTTTCCAAGGCTGGCCGACCATTTTTTGTTAATCAAATGTATCGAAAAAATATCTATCGAGTGACAAATTCGTTCAGGGTCGAAGTGCGGCGGCCAGTTATCTTCGGGATTTCTTGTGATCCGGCATATAATTCACCGAGGGACAATCAATTGTTTACAAACGTGGGACGACGGCTTAACCGAACGACTAAATTTGACACACGTGGGACACTAACGCGCCGTTGATTCACGAGTGCAAAATAATTGTAGTGTGAAGTAATCGATGACACTGAACCGGTTTTGCCATTTTCTTCATTGAAAAGTGGTTGACTCATAATTGTAAAATCACTGTTATGTGAAATAATTGATTATATTGAACAGCTTTTGCGAATTTCTTTATTGGTTTATGAATTGGTTATATGGAACATCACTTATGATGCCTTTTGTTCATTCATAAGTTTTGTAGCTGTTATGTCACAAAACCGATTGTATTCAAAAATGTTTTATAGTAATTTTCGTTCGCGTTGACCCGAAGTCGTTCATTCAGACGTTTGATCGAGACGAAGAAAATGCACATTTTATAATAATCAAATAAAAATAGATCGTAGGAAAAAGCATCTTCCGCGACGATAATTGTGTCGGAATCGCATCGAGGGAGATTTGTTTGGGAAGACTAATGTGAACAAAGTGACACAGATTCGGGCTCTAAATATAACCCGAGAGGATACATCAAAACTGCCAAAATAAATTTCCGACTAATCTGCCAAATCGACAACCTTAGCTCTGGTTCCTGTATTGTACAATCGCGCGGGTCTTGTTTTCAAAGCTTTTGATATATAAGACGTCGTCAGATCGGAAAAATGCCCCGCATACTTCAATTGCTTATTTATAATACGCGTTAGATTAAATTTTGGGTTTTGACAAAAGGATTTACAACTTTTCAGATTCGCCGCGGTGATACGAGAAATTCGATTTTCCGTTCCAACTTTTGCGCGCGGCTTTTTTGGAAAATGTTTCGGAGTTCGCGGAACGATTTCGATGGACTGTTTCCAATTTCGTAGAAATTGTTTCATCAAGATAAGTCGATCGCGAATCTAGGGCTTCAATAGCAGCTAGTGCTATGACCAGTCTTGATTACTAGTGTAACGCGGTATTGCTTTCGGTAAATAAAGTATCGTCCGATTGTAACAATTGTTTAATCAAACAGAGGACGTTCGCACGTAAGAAGTATATTAGGTGTCTGCAAGGAAAAAATGAACGCTTTAATGTGACCGGAAAATATGTCAGGCTAAATTAAGAATCACGCTCTGACGTTGGAAACGAAGTAAAATTTGTGTACCTAACATATTAATATGATTATCACAATCAGCGGGAAAAGAATCTTGAAAATGAAAGTTACGAGATTGTCTTCATGAACACAAATTGCACAAATTGCGTATCCAACATACGTTGAAAAAATTATTTTCAGCAAAAATAATTGATATCTACGTTTAATGATTTGTGTTACTCAAGTAATTTGCGGAAACATTTATTAAATACCAAGCAGAGAAATTTTAATCTCAAAATATTCTTAGGATGATAAATCATTTTGTTTGAAAACGAAAGACTGAAGAATAAATTAAGCTGATTCAGTGGTAAATTTTACCATTTCCATTTTTTCCACAAATTTGCACATAATAATAATAACCACTGCCAGTG
This sequence comes from Aradophagus sp. ZL-2020, assembly GCA_022817685.1. Lineage (NCBI taxonomy): Eukaryota > Metazoa > Arthropoda > Insecta > Hymenoptera > Scelionidae > Aradophagus > Aradophagus sp. ZL-2020. The sequence goes on along the minus strand of JABFOV010002830.1, from coordinate 2,769 downwards.
AAATTTCTATCACAGTGATTCATTTTTGTTGTAAAAAAAAAAAACAATCGTTACTTCAAGTGAGAAAAATGTATCATAACTGTCGTTTTCTTCGATACCAATTCAAAAATAATAATTCTTGCGTGCACGTTAAATGTTCGAAATCTCAAAGTCAAACGTTGATCTGTCGAAATCGGTGTAACTCGGCACATTTGCGACTCACGTTCGCGCGGTGTTACGTATGTACGGAGCATAGGCGCTGCTGCTACGTAATTCGCCTTACGACAGACCAGGCGGCCGTGACTTTCAAACGCAATGCCATTCTGACGTCTGCTTCTTTTCTCTTACCATTTTTTTAACCCTGCCGTACTCGCGCAAACTTGCGTTTCTAAGCTTGTTCTTTGCCCCCCCCCCCCCTCATTTCTCCTCTTTCTCCACATTTGATATTTTATTTTTCTTTTTTTTTTCTTCATCACAGAGTGAATGAAAATTTTCAGTTGAATTTCTTTTGAAATGAAATATGCAAATCTTTGACTTTTAACCGAAGTAAAGAAAATACGAAAAAAAGTGTATTGATACAAAAAAGACGAGAAAAGAAAGAAAAGAAAAGAGGGAACGGTTGACCAATCAGCGTGCGACCGCAAGCAAAATGTCCGTCGATGAATGAAAACGTGACGAGACAGTTACAAACGCGCAATAAACGCGCGAGGTAAGTACTTTTTGTTTCTGTAACATGTAAATCACGAACGGTCGGGTAAACAAACACGGCTCCCTCTAATGCACTGATTTACGCCGCGCGAAAAGTTGCAGCCGAGCCAGGGATTTGCAAATTTTTCGATAAAATCGCGAGAAAGTTGTTTCGGTGTTTTATGCGCCGAATTATCGTGCAGTCGGGTGACGACGGCGCCCGAAAAATTGGCAAATACGATTCCACGCTCGACTTCTGCATCGGAAAATCATCGTTGCTTTTCATGCGGACGGCAATTTGCGTCCGTGACAAAGTCGTTTTTCGCTCGCTCAACTTTTTAAAAATAAACCACTCCAAACGGGGTTCAAACAACTAGACCTGTCAGCTCGAGTTGATTCTTTTTTTTTTAGAGTCTTATTAATGCAGGTCTAAATCTTATTGGTGATTTTATTAATTACTAGGGATTTGTTTTAGAAACGTTTGACGGTTTGAGAAAACTTTATTTTAAATAACTCCAGCTAATGGCATTGCTAAATTTTTTGTTTCGGTCCTAAGCAATTTTGCTCGGATCAAAATATTTTTGAAATTTAGCAATCATTATCAAAATATAACTTGACTGCTTCACTTTGGGCAAAGCTTTGTATAATAGATCAAATGCCATTAAGCGAAAACTTTTCTACATCAGCGATGCATCCAAACGGCAGTACCGTGCTGTAACACCAATCTAACTGAATTGTTCTGAAATCTGAAAATGGATTGCAGCACCTTTAAACTGACAGAAATATAGCTTTCTAACATGAAAACTTTTGTTGTGATTTTTCACGCTGACGTGACAGTGAAATACTGTCGATAAAGCAGGATTACATGTTATCGATGTATGATATTATGCAGGTTATACTGACATGAATATACATTTGTCTTGAAACAAGATCTCCTGAATATTAAAATAATATAAAACAATATAAAAATAGAAAAGTTATTGATTGAATGAAAAATAATCGATTTTGAATGTGTTACTGAATCAATAATTTTTATCAAAACAGATTTCTATCTTTTATCAAGAATGTTGTTCTTCATTTAATGCAACTTTCTTTTAAAACATGAATACTTAATTATTTTTACACAAAGAATTTAAATTTACTATGGGATATCCATTCTACACGTACATATCCCAGAGGGCGTTGTGATAGACATATTCAAATCAGTTTATGAATTACTCCAAATTAATTTAGCTTGATTCGAACGAACCGTTTTGAGAACGCGTTCTCAGATACGGACAAAGTCGACGTTTTCGTTACGGAATAAGGTCGAATGATTAAGTTCAGGGTTATGATTGATCGCATTACATATCGATCTGCGTAGCGCAACGGGATGATCGACGCGATTCGTCCGATGAATATTTCGTCGTTCAAACGTCGCGAACTTTGGTCTTCCTCGCTTTGCGCCGTGAGTCAGGGCCTATCGAGGTCGATGAAGTCTGCCGCGCGCGTGACGTCGTACAATGATAGACGCTAGAAATAACATCAAAAGATCCCGCGGTCCTAATGCCGTCAATTTCGCGGGCGAAAAAAAAATTGATTAAACGGCGTCATTCGTGCGCCAATCAAAATATATTATTTCAGGCTCTATTGGCGCAGTCGCATCGGCGCGCCGTGGATTCTGCCACGTGGATCTGTTTTGCGCTCGAGACGAGATCGCATTTGTGACCTGAATATTTTATAAGGAGCGGAGACACAAAAGTATGTGCGAAACTTAACATATTTTATACTAACGACGACCGCATGAACGCTTATTGATTATTCGTCGTTTCAATTTAAATCTGTTTATTCAATTTAAATACAATTTTCTCAAATGAAGAGGATTATCCGTTTGATTTTTGGAGGAAAAACGCAAAATCACCTTTGGCAATGATTTTGGAGGATTTTGTAAATGGTTACTTTATGTATAACGATTTTGTGCGATATCGTGGTAATTAAAACGGAAAACGAATGTAATGAATTATTTCAACGGATTGTTATTTGAGTAAACTTCAGAGTTAAAGTACGAATTTTAAATATAAAAAAGCGAAACTGCGTGACAAAAACGAAAAATGATTGTAAATT
>JABFOV010002829.1:0-18382 GCA_022817685.1 Aradophagus sp. ZL-2020 | reverse complement strand
CTCACCAACAGCAGCAACAACAGCAGGGACGTTTGCCAAACAAAGCAATGCTGAGCCAGCAGCAGCAGCAGCAGCAACAACAACAGCAGCAGCAACAAAACCAGGGTCCAAGTGTGCAGCAGCAGCAGTGGTACAAGCAACAGCAAATGCAGCAACTTGTGATGCAAAGACAACAGCAGCAGCAGGCACAACAGCAGGCGCAACAGCAACAGCCCTTTACGCAACCACCTGCGCCACCTTATGGACAGCAGAGGCCAATAAGACCGCCGCTAATTGGTAAAACACTTTAATATTTATGACTGATGTTAATATATTGCAACCCCAATTATATCGCACCGTTTATTATGCATAATACTTGTACAAATTAAACAAATATACAATGAAAGATGAAAAATAATAGAGATTAAACTGTAAAGTGATAGTAATTTGAGTGAAATATCAATGAATTTAAATCGTATTAAATATTGAACGCGAAGGGAAAATAAAACCAGTTTATTAAAGTATGATAATATTTTACTCATTTGAGGGCTCTTAAACGCTCAAAAGTGATTTTGTCATGAACAACAATTTGATTGTTGTTCATTCCTTAAACAAGTAAATTATTTATAAGTTAATGATACACAAACAGTGTATAAACAAACGAAATGTAAATATCATAATAGGTTATGGTGGATTCAACGAACAAGGTTATGGACAGTCTGGTTTGAAGCCGACTCCTCCACCTGTACCATCGCCACAAAACGTAATGGGACCCCCAGGGATTACGACGGTGCAGCAGCAACTGATGCAATCGGTGAGGTCGCCACCACCAATCCGTTCGCCACAGCCAAATCCTTCACCTCGACCGGTACCATCGCCGCGTAATCAGCCAGTTCCTTCACCGCGGGCGGGCCCGGTGCCTTCGCCGCATCACCACCCGGCTCACGGCGGTACTCCGACACACTCGCCCGCGCACGACCTCGGCGGCCCAAGCGAGATGATGCTGTCGCAACTGTCAGGCGGTAGTGGCGCCGCCGCCGGGCATCCGGCCGCGATCGCACACCACCCGTCGCCAGCGCCACCCCCGACCAGCGGCACCGAGACCTCGGAGGTAACGCCAATGACGCCGCAGGACCAGCTGTCCAAATTCGTTGAAGGATTGTAGTGACTGTTAGTGACGGTTGATTCGCGTCCTCAGCTCGCGTGAGGACATCACGTTCACATACATTCACACGAGCACATTTACATGCTTAGGGAAAAAAAAGGAACAAAACAATACGAAAATAAAAAGAACGGGGTGCCTTAAATTGCTTGACACCGCGATTCTCGAACAGTTGTCGCGACTTTACGAATGAAAACGCGCACCTACACGTGCACATGTACATTTACACATGAAAACACACACGCGCGCGCGCAGAGGCACACAACTCAAGTTTCTTATACAAGTAACACTACACTTTTTCATTGCATCTTTGTTTCCTCCGAGCCATGATTGACTACAAGCACATATATCGCTGCGGAAGACGAAATTCTGATATACATATATTAAAACGTGAATAAAACAAATGAAATGAACATGACGCCGAAAGATTCCTAATTAGTGGGGATTTGTTACTCAAAGACTAAGATTTCCATGGAGACTATCGTATTGTCAAGGAAAAAATGTGCCCCTTCCCAACTTCCGATATCTTTCCTCCTGCGACATAGCCCTTCCTCGCTGATGCTAAGTGAAATCGTACAAATGTGTTGTGTATACTTAATGTTCATAATAATAGTTCAGGATATTATTGTAGCGATGCAAAAGGAATACGCAGTTACTATTACCATTCTAATTATTACTACGGCGACGAGTATGAGTCCTTTTTTATTCCCTTTATTTTGTTTTTTTATGTTTTAAATATATAACGCGTACGCGCGAAGCGTAATCACGTGTTTTACATACGTACACATTTATGTATATGTATATGCATATATGTTTGTGCATCCATATACATTTTTATGTATAGTTATGTTTATGGATGTAAAAATATATATGTACACGTGTGTGTATGTGTATGGACATGTATGTTTATATATAAATATATATTTATATGTATACGATTGTATACATATATATTCAAGCGATTTAAAATGAATATATATCTATATATATGTAATGAAACAAATCAGCAATGATTCTAATGTATTTAATTGATTAAGGTATTATTATGAATTTATTATATTAATAATAATTATCATTATTATTTTTCTTATTATTATTATTATTATTATTATTATTATTATTATTATTATCATTATTATTATTATACATTTAATGATCTTAAAATGAGAGAAAGCAAACAAAAATCCGTGATGACAAACAAAGTAAAATAGATAATTGTGGAGAAAAATTATATATATATAAATGCATATATATATATATATAATAACTGTAGGGACAGAAGTGTAAGGACACTTAGGAGACTAACCAGTTTATTTAAGAAATATTTGTTAAAAAGTAAAATAATTATTATTAAAAAAAACAAAAAAAAAAACAAAAAAAAGAAACAGAAAAAATGATGGAAACAAAGGAAAGCAGACAACTGCTACTGAGGCTGTATTTATCGTTAATAAAACATTTTTAATTGCTCGGAGGGAATGTCATATGGTGACGACTCTAGATGAAATAAATGCATATGAGAGTGTATGTTTACAGCCAAACAACTTTTAAATATCGATAGAAAAGAAAAACAAAAAAGTAACCGAAAACGAAGAACACAAAGAAATTAATGTATTGGGTTAATCAATGCTCTTATATACGCTAAGAAAGTATCTTTTTAAATGCCGAAAGCGCCGTCTCAATTATGGAATTAATTACGGAACCCTTTTTTATTTTTAAATGTTTATTTCTAAATATTTGCCTGTAGATTATTTTCATATTCATCTTTGATAAATAAAATGAAACGTGTACATAATTTATTTTATAATTTCTTGAAAAGCAACTTTGAATAAATCAATTTCAGTTCTTTCTTGTAAATTAGAGTTTACTACTTTAGTTACTTTCTTAGCCTATACACACATGTTTGTAAAACGAACATACACACGCACACACGAGTATGCAAATATGATTCGCAACATACAAAAGTACATACACCAATAAACCCACTACTATTTGCTAAAGTTGAAGGATTTATACATTATGTTGATTTTAATAAAAAGTTGATTGATTCAAAGGTCCCGCCTAGCCCCCCCCTCCCCTTGTACAGATCCATATAATTCGCTATGTAACGCAACCGATCGGGCCTTTCGTAATACTGTAAATATATTATTATGGTAATAATAATTATTACTTGTCTAATATAAATAATATTCGTTATTATTATTATTATTATTATTATTATTATTATTATTATTATTATTATTATTAAGAAAGGCAAGAGTTATTGTAATATTGAATACAATAAAAAAAGAAAAAGACAGATGACATGCATTCATGGAGTTAACGCGCGAACCTCAAACAGTGACTATGCCAGTGCTGTATTATAGTAAATGCTCTATAATGTAAGTTTCAGATCTTTTAATTTTTTTCTTAAAAAATTCTGCATAAACATTTCTTAACTTTAGAGGCAAGAAATTAATAAAAGTAATATTAAAAAAGTTATAAAAAATAAATAAATAATATAAGAAGAAGAAAAAGAAGAAGAATGAAACAAACACAGACGAAATAACAGTAATAATAAAAGGCACTTACAATGGTTTATACTTGAGCGTCCTATTGTAGAATGTTGAATGCTTTTAAAGTGTGCGTTGAATGATTATACGTTAGTTAGTAATTCGTATTACGGTGGAAAAATAATGCAAAAAGTATGAGACAAAAAGGATACATACAATACTCTTGGAGTGACTGTTGAATCGAAAACCCATCACTTGGCCTCAAGTCAACGCTCCTCGCGCTCTTACTCTCTGTCCGTTTCTCTCAAAAAGAAAATGCGATTACTTCGCACGCAAAGTTATTCCGTTCGAAATTTTTGTTAATTAATTTTATTTGTAATTTCTTATTTCTGTTTATAATGAATTAAAATTATTATTATTATAATAATTACTATTATTATTATTATTATTATTATTATTATTATTATTATTATTATAATGTACGTTCGTTTATCATTTTATGTTAAATGTTGCATACTTCATCAAATACTTGTTTATTTTGCTACATTTTTAATGTCGTTTAAAAGCGTGTACATATGATATATTATACATATACATAAAAAATATAGAGAATACGATTGTCATTTTATCGATACTGTAGACTTCATTGTGATTAAACTTAATTTCGCATTGAACATACTTGCTCACTCTTGTGTCCTCCATCAATTCATTCCATAAGCAATACCACAGCTTAATTTTTGACACAAAATTCGATTGCAATTTTAACTTGCGTTGCCAGTTTCTTGTCGTATCTTTAATTACTTATTTCTGTCATTCTCATCTTATTATTCTTTTTATTTATATAATTCCATGAAATGTAAGTGTCTTCTTGAAGTAGGTAAAATGGAAACGTGGTGTGTCTGATTGTGTGGTTTCAATCTTTGACAAATGTATTATGGGACACATTACACCCTTTGTGTGTCAGTTGTTATATTTTATATTTATGTTTTTAAAATGATTATTTTCACGGGGAAGCTTTGGTTTCAGAAGTATTTTTATATATTTAAATGTATTTTCTTAATAAATAAAGTCTGAATAAAAAATCCTACAATAAAAATATATACAAATTACGTAACAATTTTATCATATTCTTTTAACTTTGTAAAATATTTTTAAGTAACGATGTTAATAAACATGGTTTAGAGAATGTATTGAAAGTAATTTTATGTTTTATTTCAACATTCTGTATTCAATTAATTCTCTCGTGTAATAAGAAATTTAAAAACAACCTCGTAATGTAAAATTTGTAAAATGAAACATATATAAAGGAATTTTAATTCCTGAAACCAAAACTCTTCTAAAATAAAAATTAATTATTAATTTATAATAGTGTATTAAATATATTTGGACTTTATACATATGTGGTGTCAGGGTTATTAAAAAGTATTGACACATAACATTTTTCAAGAAAAATATTGTTCTTTATAAAATAAGTATTAATTTTTTTATAGACACATGATCCATGCTTAAAATGTAAAGGAATTTGTCCCTCGTACTTAATTATGTCTTGAACTTAGTATTAACTCATTGCATGTGAGTAAAATAATATGATAATTTTTCATTACAACAAAATTCAATAATATTAGGATTTTATGACTGTAGAATTTTTTCATTTAAATTCTAGGTATCTTAAAAATTTGTTTAATTGAAATTTAAAAAAAAATGTATATTGCATTACATCACTTCGTGAATGACACTACTGTCTTGGAGTTTTTATAACAATTACCGAGATGCGTAAGTATGACAAAATTACGTTTTCTAAAACATTATAATAATATACTATTTTAATAATATTATTATCAATTTTTAATAATAAATTTCAAGATTGAAATATTGTTTATTATTTTTTATTTCATTTCAATATTTTTTTATTACAACTACTTACTTAACTTAAGACATTTTTAATAACATAAAATATAAGTTTAAGAATAAAAAAGGAGTAATTTTCTAGAATTTTGTGGTCTAAAAAAGGAGGTACGAACAGCTGAAAATGTATTGAATTTAATGAAACTAATGAAATATTGTAATTCATTTGATGAAACATCCTTGATGAAAAATTTGTCCAATTTTTCTAGCATTTTATTTCCTGCATTCAAGCAATGCAAAATAAAGTAGATTGATTTTTGTACAATTATTGGGCATATTATATTAATCCGTACATTTGTCTATTTGGTATTATATTAATTACACGTATAACATATTTGCCTTACATTTATTAGAGTAGAGACATCATTGTTAAAAATAAATTAATTTATTTCAATTACGGTATGTTTACTTATTTATCATACGAAGTAAATTATTAATGGTTTAATGATAGATAAGATTTTCTGGACAATTCTAAAGCTGACACAATATAATGTCGTAGCGACATAACCTCCAATAAAGTTGATAATGAAAAGAGAGGACTATGTTATAAAGTACACAGTCCTGAAATTAAACAATGTTTTCGAATTCATACATGATTCTCCGATGTATACGAATTTGAATAAAATATTTTATTATACCCAAAATCAACTAACGTTCAAAAGTTAATTTAACGCGTATTCAATCTTTGTGCGCCAAAAATATTAAAAAATGGTACACTGTTTCACTGCTCTATAGACTTTACATAACAAAATAGAAATTGCACTGCCAAATACAATACCTATCTACATACAATGTTAAAATAACGTTTAATAAATGTCTTCGTTTTCTATACATAATTCTGCTCCATTTCACATATTTTTTCTTTTTCACAGAAAATTCGAGTACTAACTATGATATTTTTTAATGTTTTTGGTTGATTAAAAAAATCTATTTATTTTTATTTAAGATGCATAATTTTAATTGTAATTTTGTCCATGAAAATTACCAATTAAAACCTATTAGAATTGAGCGAAATGCTACTGAAGCATTGAGATTCAATGGGTGTATTGCCCATTGATCTTATGTATTACTTTGAATAGGAATCAATGGTAACATTTTCCATTTAATTTAATGATACATTTGTTCATTTGATTTTATTCAATTATGAATATTTTTTTCAATACGATGTTTACCGATTCATTCCTATTGCGCTTAATATGTAATCTGCTTATTTTTAATTAAATATTTTTAATACATTAATCAACTATTTTAATTAATTTATTTATTAGATTGATATTTATTTTTTAGATTGTTTAACAATGGTAGAAAATTGAATAGAATTCATCTAATTGGTAAAATTCATGTAACGTATTACTGCATAATGTTTTAATATTTAAGTAATTTTTATCTTCACAAGAGTTGGTTACACTTTCACCGTCGCTGTGTGATTTTGAAATTGTTTCATATATATACTCTCTTTTCCATCTCCATGGCAAGTTTTCAGCAATGATACAATATGGCAATTTATATGATGCAATGATTAAATCAGCATATAATTTCGATCAATATTGTGTTTCATTACATTTTATCATATGTATAAAAAATTTTTACTCTACAGTGACTAATAATGCTACAACGGTTGGTGAAAAATGTGACATGAAATTGACCAATATTTGTGACATAATCATTACAAGTGAATCTATTTTCAGCTTCCAAGTTACAATCCAATAACTGACATTGAATTGAAATAGATTCAACATACAGATCAAGGATCTAAATAAAAGCTATTATAATCTTATCTTCGACGTATTTGTCTCAATAATTGACATTTTTAATCAGCAGGCAATAATCAATAATCAATAAATCAACAGTCAACAACACGCGGAAAGAAAAATTTGACTAATTTAGCAAATAACCATGTTATACCGATTTCGCGTAGAATCGTCTATACCGTTTGCAAGCCGTTTGTACCATTTTGTTATAAGTGGCTCGCAAAAGCAGTAAAGACCACGTCCGAATTGGTATAAACTTTGTATTAATTGTTGTACAGAACAATTCTTTGTTAAATTAGAAAACCTTTTTATACAAGATTTTAAACTTTTTCTTCTGGTACACGAATGATTTATAATGCATAATAATGTAAATGATTAAAACACATTCACAAAAATCGGACGCGAAAATTAACTAAACTAATTTATTCAAACGTTGAAATAACTTTTGAATATTTTTAAACGTAATTCAACTTGAACTTGTTTGTACATTGATATCGATGCTTGTTTTGTACGGTAACATTTCTATAATTAGCTAATGATATGTGTAGAGAAAATTATACTATCCCAATAGGACATTGCTACATATAGAAAAGGAGTATAGATATTGAATTTGCACTGAAAGTTCGAAGTAACCGATAGTTCCTTGGCTCTGAAAAGTTGAAAAAAATTCTACAAACTTCCTTCGAAAAAAATTGAAATGTAGTATACGAGAAACTCAATTATATACTTGAGCCTCGATTATCGCAACATTGTGGAAACTGAAACAGCTCAATTACACAACAGCTAAGTTTGACAATTTTTTACCTACGCGCTGAAATTGATGCTGAGAGAATTTTATGATGATAGACAAAACATAAAAATTCAGTCATAATTGAAAAATTAAATTTTTATAATTTTAAGTTTTACAATGTTTATTTATATTCAATATAAAACAAGCATACGAAGTACATTAAATAATGTAAATGTTAAAACATATTTTACAAGTACAGCATAATATAAATTTTAACAAAAATTTATGTATTTTTTCTGTAGCTCTAGGCACTTTTTTATTAATCAAAACTATCATAAGATTCATAATTATTCACAATATACAAAAATTTACTTTTCGCATATTTATATATGGATAAGCGAGAATCTCTTGAAAGAGTACTCAATTAATGAAAAATAATACTACACATAGTGCTCAAGTATGTGGGTGTTTTTCTTGTAATATTTGAAAAATTTAAAACATTTATAATACAAAGTTACAATATTTCATACAAGATACAATAAAATGTATTGCTTACGTAAAAATTATTACATTCCAAATGCACCATTTCATGACTTCTTTGTAGTTTCACTGAGTATATCTCACGATAAATCATAAAATCAAGAAAAATTATGTTTATTTAGGTTTTGAAATTAGTGAATCTAATAAGATGGGAATCAAAATGATTTATGGAATAAGTTAAAATACGTTCTTATACTAGCATTTGAAAATTATAATAATTATTATATTACTGGATATAATTACAAAATATTGTAGCACTCGTTTCTATAACAACATTGGTTCATGGCAACTTCATATTTAATATTTCAGGATACTGTTATCCATTTTTGCCCTTTTTTTGGCACGTAAAAATACTTTTAAGGTGATATATCTCTCATTTATGACTAGATTAGGATTTCTTTTAGCAATTGACATTAAAGCATCATTTAAAAGAAAAAAATTCTATAATTTTAATTATTAATAATTTCGTATAATATATTTAAACTTATAAATTAAAAAAAATTGATTTCGTAACTTTAAGGTTTAAAATGAAAGAAACCCCAACAGCACAAGTAGGTATCTGAAACGTAGAAATCTGATTTTTCATTTACCTTCGGAAGGTAGCTGAAACGTAGAAATTATGTAGAAATACATATCTTATACGTATCTGCTACGTAGAAATGTCCGCCCAAGATACTAAACTACAAAATCGCACAGAAAGAAACTAAGAGATAGTTTATACGTATAAAAAACATCGATAAATGATAGATTTCACAATTTTTTTTTTTTTGAATGAATCAAATATTGTAACTTGAGTATTCAATTATATTGAACAAATAAGCGATTTTTTTAAGATTTGAATATGTCTTTCTTATCTATGTTTTAAATATGTGAAATCTACCATTTTTCGGTGTTTTTTATACGTGTAATCTACCTCTTAGTTTCTTTCTGAGCAATTCTTTATTTTTGTATCTTGGGCGGACATTTCTACATAGCAGATACGCATAAGATATGTATTTCTACATGATTTCTGCGTTTCAGCTACTTTCCGAAGGTAGATGAAAAATCAGATTTCTACGTTTCAGAAACCTACTTGTGCTGTTGGGGAATAGAGTAGATCTGCAGCTTTGATATAGCTGAATCGCGATTTATTGCCACAGCAGCTAGAGTTTTTCGGACTGTAATTAAATCATAACTATAATAAAAAATTTCATATAGTTATAATTTTTTAATCATAACTATAATCAAAATGAGATATACCACCTTGAGATAATTAATTTATTACTTTATTATTGTATTAATAAAGAAATTACATTTTTAATTCCATAATTTAAAAAATAAATGCAATGAAGAGTTTCTTCATTACATTCTCTCATGTCGGAAGAATGATACTCATTATAATTGAAAAGTACTAAAATTCATTATATTGTATATTTGTTATTAAAAAATGAAAAAAAAGTGAACGAAAGAAAAATTAAATCAGGAATAGAAGAGAATTTTACGCCCAAAAGATCACGATATAATGAACTGTAATAATTTTTCGTGATTTTTAAATATACATTTTTTCAACGTAATTTTGTCTTGGCGCAACAATCAATTGCTTCTAAAATGTATTGATTTTAACCCCTTCGTTGAGCTTACTGCGTATACGAAGGAGCGACAAATCAAGGACGGGTCAACAGTTAATTTTTCTTGTTGTCGAGCATTAGACACATTAAGTTTAAATTAAAAAAAAAAATATGATGTGTCTTAAAAAATTGCTGTCTAAATTAAGCTGCCTTCTTTGCAGTTTATACTTATATATATAGTAACATGTATAATAATATACATTAATATATTTGTAACAAAAAATTTTTACAATAATTTTTGCTGTGCAAAATTCTAAATCAGTATTTTTGCGTTTTTGATCGCACCATAGTATATTAAAAATATAAAAATATTTAAATTTATTACAAAATACCAAATCATTTTTTTTTTTTTTTTTGTGAAATTAATTTTTATACATAAGTACGTGAGCAATAAGTATTACAATTCAATTCTTACAAACTGAAATTATATAAAACTTAAAATAACAATATTTTATTACTTTTGAAAACTTTGGTCAAAATGCTTTGTACATGTTTTCGGAATAACATGTCTTCTGCATGTCATGGATCAATTCTCCACTTTTATTTCTAATATTTCATGGCACAATTAAAAATTCTCGGGCTTCTCCTTCGCCTAAGAGAATATTTAGCAGATCTCTCATCGTTAAATGGTAAATCGTTTCATTTACTTGACTAGCAAAATAATCTTGAATTTTCGGTAGGATATCCGGTTTGATGATTTCAAGCGCTTCCGGAGTTAAATCTTGGAAGACCTGCAAAGTGAAAGGCAATAATAAAAAAATACCTGTAAAGGTAAGGCATTTAATTAAAATTGAAGAATTATAAAAGTTCACTACTGAACTTGAAAACGACAGAGTTAATTTTAGCACACGACTGAGTAATGTCGAATGGGTCAGGACAAATTGTAATTTCTAAAGACAAATAAAAACAAATGAAATATAATCTTTCATTTCTTCATCCTTGTTTATCTTTACAGGTAATAATTTTTTGCCTTGCTTGACATTACTCGGTCGTGTGCTGCAAACGACTTAGTAGTTTTCAAGTTTTTACGCGTCGATGCTAATCAAAAATTTCTATTGCCCAAAATGTTCACCTCAGTCAGAATTTGGCCGATTTCATCTCCGCCCATGAAATTTTCCATCTCCAGTTCGATGGAATCGAGAGAAAAATCGAGCTCGAAACTTTTCATATACATTCCTTTGGAATAGCCTAGGACTGTGTTGACGTAAATCCGGAAGTCGTAAACCAAAGCCTGAAATGCGCCAGATCCGTATACAGGGAATATGTTACCGACTTTTCCGGTAATATTGTAATAGCCGTCCACGTAGATGGTGGGTACAGATATGTTCACTGCGATAACAGGCCCGATCAATGACAGTCTAGCTTTATTGATTGTGAAAGTCGATAATCGGTTGATCGTTGCATCTTGCATTGACAGTCTTACTCTGAAACGTTCACTTGCATTTTTAATACACGTATACTATTTACCAGTCATTGAAAGTGACGAGTTACTTGTCGCACGTCACTATGAAACGTTACAAAATTTGGGTAACGGTAACGTAACGCGTTACATTTTATTTTCGAAAGTAACAGTAACGTAATGATGTTAATTATGTAATGTAACGGTAACTAAACTAATTTTTTCGTTACTTTACTTAATTATGTTAGTTAAAGATTCAAGTATTTCAACTTTTTTTTTTCAGGTCCAGTGATTTTACGACCGTTGATTCTTACAATTTTACAATGAAATTTGTTTATTTGACGATGGAATCGTGCAGGAACTTTATCAATCAAAATCGTAATAAATTGCGAATTAATGGCGTTAATTATGCGTGGTATATCGTAAAACTTGCGATGTGTCTTAACATTCTTGTGAATTCAGTGTTTCATTCGATATATTGAAAAAAGTAGCGCGTTACATTTATACAGTAATTTACAATATCTGCTGTTCACCCATGCCCGAATATTACTTGAGAAACGAAACTTGACTTTTTTTTTTTTTTTTTTTAATTTAAATTTGTTAATTCAATTATTATTAATTGTTATTTCAATTTAATCTGCAAACAGACAAGAGGTCTGTAAAAAAAATATTTTCCAATAAAATCAAAAATATTTCAGCCAGTGCGAATGTTTTGCCGGATTCCACGAGAAAATTTATTCAAGTACTTTTCTCAGTGTCGTGTCGACGACTTACAACAAATCGAAAGCTATAGTAAGATTATACTTGGCGAAAGTGTCTTGAAGAATAAATGAACGCATTACACACTGCGAGTGATTTGAGCTGCAGATTCTTTTCCGTCAAAACTACAGTTTACGTTAGCACAGCAATTCGATATTAAATTTTTCACAATGTTCGACGTTAAATAATTACCCTTATGATCATTATTTAACGTCATTAAAATAATAAATAACGTACAATTCAGCGGTCTATGTTTATTAAAATTATATAGCATTAAAGGTTGAAAAAGAAAAATAAAATAGGAACGAGCGTTACTTGCTGATGCAAAATAAAATTAACTATAGTTTGATATAGCACATCCAACAAAGGAGTTCCTGTTTCGCAAACATCGAGGTGAAGAATTGTCGCAAACAAAAACAGCTGTTAAACTGCAATTAGGATACTAATCGAATCAATGACATTTGCTCTGGTTCATGTATAACTATCACCACCTGGCTGGTTCGGCCAAGGGTAAATGCTCTGACAATATGAATCAAAAGTATTTTTCTTATAAATGCTTTTCTGTGCACAGATTCCGTTTATACGAAACATCGTTTTTTACTTTCCTGTTTTGACAAAAATAATTTTCTATAAAATTCGTAATGTTGTTTTTTGTATGTAATTCAGTGTTTTTAACAATTCATTAAAATGTCGAGAAATTTTAACGCTGTTATATCAATATCTTTCAATTTCGTATTTATTTCTATTATAAAATAATAATTAACGTACAATCCAATGTCCGGATTTCTCGTTTCCAAAACAGCCTCCTCAATTCTTAGTGGTTCAAGAGGTGGTATCCTCAAATCGGGTATCCCATAAGGCATTCGTGAACGAAACTTCTCTAATATCCTCCTCAATTTGAATTCTAGACCCTTTGATGCAGCACTGTCGACTGTCCTTTTCAAATTTAGTGATAGTGTTTGCAAAATAATTAGGCAGTATGGTAAAACTTACTGTAATCAGTTGTCACCCGTGTCGCGTTCAGAATTATGTTTTTTGGTTTTTCCACGGCATTGACCACTACAAACATGAAAAAACATGAAGCAAATATTCAATATCTTAGCAATTTCTAATGCTAATCTTTTTCAACACGAGTAACTAATTATTTTTGTTACAGAATAGTTAGTAATGGTACAGTAATAAACAAAAAATAAATAAAAACAAGTTTTGAGACATTTTCACTGAACAAATTTGCTTTAAAACTGTTCATAATAATAACAATTCTAAACTGCATACACAATATGATATGACACTTCTTATGTTTTTTCAAACACTTTCGAAGTATTAGAAAACGTTTTTTTATAGAAAAATATTTTTTTCTTTGTAAAATAGTATAGAACTTGAAATTTGTATTGTTGAAACTTCTGATGTTTTTGAGTTCTGAATCTACCTAACACTTGACGAAGTGTTGAAGCAGCAAATTTGTTTTTTGCGTGTGTTAACGCTACAAGGCAATAAAAACAAATTACTTGTTGGAAGTAAGCAATCTTAACTAGTAGTCTAGTGGTTGTTTTGATGTCATATTTAACAATATCACGTCAACAATTCATACTGTTGCGTTAACAGTCCCTCTTTCTCAATGCAGTTTTGTGCCTAATATTTTTCGATTATTAAAATACTAAAACACTGTTAAATACAGATAAGGGAATGTTAAAAAAGTCGTAATAAAAACAATATCCCATGTGCTGTTTTGACCATAAATGTAATTCGACGTGTCGTATGACTATTTACTATTTATATAATCGTTATTCCTATTAAACTCTAACGGAACAGTTTTTCCGCGTATTCATTCACGCCAATTAAAATCCTCTTACGGAAAGTATTTTGTTTGACAATTCAAACTCAGAAATATGTTTACTTGCCTTTACATGATTTTTATCTCAATGCAAATAAGTCGAAAATAAATCTTATTGATTCGACTAAGAAAAGTCAAAATTATGAAATATTTGTAAGATTTGCTAAATTTTGTGAACTAATGTTGAATCAGTTTTTGAATTTTCAGTACTCCTTTATCAAAAACTGAAAAACATTTGCGTAATTGCTATGTGAATGGGGCAAAAAAAGTGCAGGTAACCTTTCAATTTAGCAGCAAAAAAAAAAAAAAAAAAAAGAAAACTCCCACGTTTGTAACAACTTTTTTAACTTAGAGTAAATCAATTCGTAGCATAATTGATACATAATGCATGAACATTTGTAAAAAACAAAAATAAAAAAATGGTATCTCTTTGTTTTTAACGTTGCCACTAAAAATGACACGCGAAACTCGCTATGAGTAAACGCGATACGCGTCATTGGGAATAATTGCATTTCAATTAACTTTTTTAGCATTTAAAGAGCACGACACAATGCATCATCTAATTATTGACAATCTTCTACACAAACGAGCGTCTATTCCGAAAATTTTATTGTTTTATTCAAGCATCAAATTTATGATTGAATTAAAATGAATTGCTAAAGTGAAAGCCCGTGGATTTCAAGCAATTAATCGTCGTTCGTCGCGTATGATAATGAAAGGAAAAACTGATTCCTTGGCTATAAAATGTATGCAAATATTTGCAAAAAGTAGATCCATTGTATTAATACGTCTCATCTTTACGATACATATTTGTATTAAATATCCACCAAGGTTCGTTGCCTTAAATTCGACGAAAAATAATCGAGCGCAGTTTTTGCTTGCTGCATTTATGGCGTATTTTATTCTGACGATCAACATGTATTTCAAGGAAAATGGTAATCACCTGAAATGACAAATAAAAGAAATGGTTGCTCAGACTCATGAAAAACAAAATAAGGTAAATGACCTGATTCGCGTTGACTTGAAGAGATGAAATGTCCTTGTTATTTTAAGAAAAATCATAGCAATTAGTAATATAGTTATACCAGTGTTTAGTAGTAATTGCATCCTTAAACCTCCAAACTAATTCGAAAAAAATGTAAAGGATTTTAATACAAATTCTTTTAAATTAAATAATTTGTCAAAGAGCTATTACTGCTGCATTTTAATAATTGTTGTAAAATTTTTTAGTATTACTCATATAGAGAAACGTTTATAATGTTGATTTTTCTCTGCTTATAGTTTAAAAGGTCAGAGTGCATTACGATTATTAGAAAATATAGTAAATATTATTACCAATTTCAATAATCATTCCTATCGGAATAAAAAAAATCTACGTATGAATTTAATCAAATTTGATCGAATTGAAAGTCGTAATGAAAATGATAAGAAATTATCAATCTAATAACAGCATGGAATGGAAATGGATATCAATAAAACTGTTTCTTCTGAAATTTTGAAAATTTTGAACGAAATGTCGTCAAATATGATCAAGACGCTACCATCGAATCTATTGATCAATTTCGATCCAAACTTGATGAATCTTTTTATCAGATCTTAATTATATTCGGTGGCGCCAATTGCTCGGCCGATCGTATTGCAGCAAAATGGTCAATCGATCAAATTCTTCGGCAATTTAATCCACTTTTGATTAAATGCCTATGAAATTCGAACCAAATTTCCGATTTTAGATTTTCACACCTGGTTTCAGTCAGTAACGAAATTGTCATCTATATCCGATATATGTTTATATTATAATAAGTGATTAAGTTCGATCAAATAATATTCAAATTGAAATTGATTATCAGAATCTGATCACTTATGATCATTTTCATTTCGATATTCAATTTGATCAAATGAAGACTTAATTTTATTTACATGGATGTGTCTTTTTTAGCAAAACATCTATTCATTTTTTATAAAGTTATATTTGTGATCAAAAAATAAAAATTTGTAAGCGTTTCACTGTGGTTTCGTTCGAATAACAACAAATGACATTAATTGTTTCAATGAATATAAAATCGGTCACTAATTGGAACATGGTCATGAATCATGATAATGAATAAATATAGATTTGAAATAAAAAAAAAAAAAAAAAACATTTGAAAACTAAACATGTTACAACTGAAGATGTAAAAAGTTGTGAAAAAAGTTTTTGCTTTGTAAATTATGATTAAAAATATTATCAGTGCCGGTTAACACAGCATCTTTTTCAGAGCACATAATTTTAATACTTTTTGTATAGAAAAATTATTGAATGAAAAAATCATGTTTCTCAATTAAAACTGTTCATAAAATATTTTTTAAACGTACCAATTTTCAATTTTACAAAATATCTAATTTTACTACAATCACCATGGATTTTAATTGATTTCTGTCAAATTTACTTTTGCATTTGTTTTTTTTTTTTTTTTTCTTTCTCAAAAGGATTCACAATGACTTAAAAAGATTGTAAAGAAAAAAGTATTTCTTTTCTAACGAAAAATGTGTTCTTCTCCGTGTAATTATTACAAATATTTTGTAACACTCAAGAATTTGTTTTTTAAAAGTAGTTTCCAATACATCGTCGCATTATTAAACATTCAGTATAAATGAAGAGTTGATATTGTGAAAAAAAATTGTTTTATTCTTGAATTATGTTACTGTTGAACAGTTGCTTCTTAAATGATCGAACGTGTTTATCTGGATGTCAACGAATTTGCGCGAAAATAGGTAGAAGAAAAGAATATTAAAACTCAGATTGGAGAATAAATAAATAAATAAATTGGAGAATAAATAATAATAAATTTGTTTACGTCGTGCTTTTGTTCAGGGTTGAGTTTAATTTAAATTCATCAAATCGATGTTTTATGATAGAGTAACAAGATGAATAAGGATTAGGATTTCTGTTTTTATAAAAGAAATTACTGTATACATAATTTGATAAAAAAATGTAACATTTTTTTAGCAGAATCAACTCAAGCTACGATAATAGTAAAGAATAAAAAATTAGTGAAGGTGTAATTTGTTGCTGTTTAAATGTGAAAAGAATTTTAAATTTGAAATTAAAAATTTTAATTTAAGTATTTCAAGTTAAGAATTTTATTTAAAAAAATTCACTATTTCAGAGAAAGTTTCAGTTGATTTAACGTTTCTTCAGTATTACTTCAAATGTTCAACGGAATTTGTTGGAAAAATTAGTACAACCGTACAATTTTTCAAAACAACAGAAATTTCCCAAAAACTCTCATAGCTTGTGTGACAAATTCTTCTGCAAAAATGCTTAACTTAATCAAAAACTTCACCGACATTTTTCTGCGCGCCTAATGTCCTTTAAATGAACCACATCTGTATGACAGTAACGTACTTCGTGCTGATGAAATGATATTGTAGAATATAGATTGAGAAATTTTCGACGCGTTTATTGTTCCAGTCAAAATACTTACTAAATAATATTGCATTGTATTAAACAGCATTATAGTAGTGTTATCAATTAACGTTTCATTATTTTTATAATAAATGTTGCATAAAACGGTATCAAGACAATAAGGAAACCCAGTAACGAAAATTCAAAAACAATAATATAAAGTGAAAAAAGTAAATGTTGTATGTCGCATGTATTTCGCATTTACGTGCAAGCGATTGAATTGATGGTGTATACATATAATAATAAGTGGCAAGGAATGTTAATTGATCGAATTAAAGGACTTACGGAAATTCGTCGCGCTCGATGCAACGTTTGTGATTCCGCCTAAAATTGACGACGATGGGCCAGTCTCCGAAGATTCGACGAATGCGACGTAGCAGGTAACGAAAATCGCGGTCGATGCAAACCGCTTTGTCTTGAGTGACGAGAAAGCCGAAAACCACATTGCGATTTTCGCCGGAGCAGTAAAAGTCGCCTCACGAGTGCAACTGCTGACACGATGTGATCGCGACCGAGCAGGAAGGCGAACTGAGCCATTCAAAAAACGTGCTTCGCTGTTTGCTTTGTCTTTTTATTCAAATTGGCTCGTTATGTTGTCGCTAGTTTATTGGTAGAATTTGCAAAAACATAACGATTCGTAGGAAACATTTTCGCTCTGACGTAAGATGTCATCTGTTGCTTTTTATTTTACGAAAACAAAGCCAATATTTCGTTTAACTAGTTTCTCACACCATTGCTTGTTGATGTGATAATAAATATATTAATTACTTAAGAAAGGGTAC
>JABFOV010002828.1:0-18385 GCA_022817685.1 Aradophagus sp. ZL-2020 | reverse complement strand
CGTTCTGTGTCGAGGTAGTATCCGAATGTAGTAGAGGTTAGACGGCCGCCTACGAGGAAACGCAAACGATGCCTCTTCACATGTTATAACTTTCTATTTATTAGTTACACACTGGATCCGACAGTGCAACCTCTAGTTAAAGTGCGGCGCAGACGGAGGTTATAAAAATCACGTTTTAATATAAGAACAAGCGCAGCTTTTGCCCCCCCCCCCCCCCCGACCCTTCTTCTCATCACTGACGGGCCCTTAATGGGCCAAGTTCTTGATCAGATGTACCATTGTTTCAATTCTGTATACACATCACCATGCTTTTATACTTTTCCTACAGTGTATACTTTTCACAATCATTTAATTTGATATTCTTCTATTTTACTTCATAAAAATTCTTTTATTTTATAGAATCATATTACCCAGTGACAAATTGCTTCGTTTGGATTCGTCAGGGACAGTACTATTTTTTTTTTTCTTTATTATTATTTTAATATTTTATCTTGTTTTATTTTTAATTCTTATTTTGTAGTTTACTTAATCTACGAGTAATCTAATGATAATGAATTTTTATTTGAAATTCGCCAGTGTTTTTCAAAAGCATGTATTTATGTCGTTTAATGATGATTCGGCGATACTGATAGACTTTGTTCGCGAATTTAGATTGTGATTATCGAATGTTATATTGAGGGTATAAATATACAATATTTTAATTTGATATTTTTTTTTAATTTATTAAAAAAATGGTATAATTAAATTCTTTTTTATTTAATATTAATGCAAATTTAATGGCAACAAATTTTCTTCCCAAAAAGGCTTTAACACTGAACAAATTATTTTTTGTGATGATTAAGAAATTATTGTATTTATATTTTAAATGAAAGAAAATTATATACAGCATACAAACATAAAATTTATTTTATAAAATATTTATGTTAGAACATATAGTTATTTCCTTAAAGTTACAATTATATAAAATGATGATTTTTTTACGTAAACATTTAATACTAGTCCATAAATAAATTATTGTTGCACAAGAAAATATTATTTGTGACACTGTATTGATTTTTTTATGCAGACAATAAAACGTTTATCATCAAATCATTCAATCAAAATCATACATTTAATTAATGCAGTGTACATGTGTAATGTCGAAATTATTATTTTAATATTTAAATACGTCCTTTATTTTGTCGAGCATATATGTTTTACTTTAAAAGTTTGTTATATATAAGGGGAAAACATTTTCGATAATCACAAGTTTAACGAAAGCGCTCGAATTAAAATACTCCTGGGACAATATTGTATAAAATTCAATAAATCTTTACATATTTTTTGAAGACTGATTTTTACAAAATGATATGAAAATATGCAAGAAAAGAGAAGAAAAGCAAAATAAAAAATGAACAGAAAACCAAATGAATATAAGAGCAAACACAGTCTCTCAGTTATGATGTCGTTTTGCAACAATAATAAAACAGATTTATTTATTTATTTTTTATTTTTTTTTAATTTACTACAATCCATGGAATATTCTAAATCATGATTTATATTCAAAAAATTTATTTCTTAGTAGTCTCTTCCCGATTTCATAAGCAAGAAGAAACTAACAAGAAACAAAATAACTAAAGTTCAAATTGTGAACAAATAAAATGATAACATAATACACCATTAATTTGATAATTGTTATATGGATGGATATATATTTTGTAAATAGTTTCTTGTAAAAAGAGAAACAGAATCAAGTTAAACAAAATTAATAAAAAGCACCTCATGCTGTATATATATAATAAGAAACTGTTTCAACAACAATTTTTTATTGGATATAGAATTAAAAGCGACCAACTTCACTGTTATACAAATGTTAAACAAGCAAGTGTGTTTGATATCTTCCTCAATCGAGTTACGATAAAAACAGTAATTAAATATTATTATTACAAGCAGACAAACAGACATACGCAACTGTGAATGATCCAAACGAGCGCGCGCTTTGTTCGGCTCGTAATTCGCGTTTTCGTCTATGAGATGCTCACTGTCCATTAATCCTTGTTTCTTCTCATACCTGCGCCTGCTACTTCATCTATTAGCTCTTTCCGCATTGAAAAGTCTGTCAATTCAAAGTATATGTATATACTGTAAAATTAAAACTCAATTTTACAATAGATAAATATACTCAAAGTTTATCGACTTGCTTTACAATGCGGTTTTCTTACTCCGTTGAAAGCGACGACTCCGAAAACCGACCATGAAATCAAAAAGCGTAGATGTTAAGTGCTCAAGTCAAAATAAAACGAAAAAAGCAACATGAGAAGGAAAGAAAACGAAAATGACAAACTGATGAATTAAGTGTGTGAGTGAAAGAGGGAGAGAAAAGTTATCAAAGCAAACGAAACACCGGTGAAACTAGCGATTGCCCGGCATTAGTTTACATCTTCGAAGTGCGCCTTTCTTCTGGATCGTTGTAAATATGCGTCTACTCCGATTGGCGAGTCAAACGAACGGTATAACAGCTTTATGTAAATATTCACGTGCGGATACATTAAAGCGTGATTTCAGTTGCAATAGTTAGGTTCTATTTATGTAAAGCGGAGAAAGCTAAACGAGAGACAAACGGTAAAACGAAGACCAAGACGAGAGCGCGTCATCATGTACATATGTGTATTATTTAATTGTAGAGAAACGACGAGGATCAATTCTGTATATTATGTCCCTTTTGTTTTTTGTTTCCATGGAGACAATCGCGTTGTGTTACGTACCTCGTTTAGGCACTTTCGGCGCATACTTATTGTGCACGTTAATGATATTATGAAAATCAAAGACTGAATATAATGTAAATGTATAAAAGAAAAAGAAAAAAATCAAGAATAAGGGAAAGATAACGTTAAAAAAAAAAAGAAAAAAAAAGAAGAAAAAATCTTGCGTACAAGCATATACACGTTTCGACAAATCTAGAGCTATTTTTCTGCCCTCTGTTTTACATTATATTATATATATTTTTTAAATTTTCATTTCTCAGAGTGACGCGCCCATAAAGCTTTTCTATGAACCATGATTATATTATTCTCGTTTGTTTGTCTCGTTCGAAAATCTATGTATAATAAAATACACGATTACAAATATGAATATATAAAAAAGCAGATAAATGAATAAATAAATATATGTATATACATATGTATACGTATATGTATACATATATATGCGAATATAAATATATTTTGATTTTGAGAATATGTTGGCGATATATCGTGCACGTAGCGTTTTAAGGTTAGGCTCTCGCAAGACCACTTTTGTTCTTTCTTTGGTTGATCCTGGCGCAAGCCCGTTTGGGACTGGTACGCCCGATTTCTATAAGTTAAAGCGACCAATTGGTTGCCGTCGTTGCCGGATTGTCCTTTGTAAATAGAAAATAAGAAGCAAAGGGAGAAAGAGAAAAGCGACGGAAGCTGGTTGTTCCAGTAGCGTGAGCAGATTTGCGTCTCGCGTGCTAATGGTCGTAAAGATAGATGGATGGTCGTTGGTAAAGCGAAGCGAGAACCAGGGGAACGTAGAGTTACTTTTAATCCTTAATTAGGCGTGCAACGCCACCGACGGGGACACTTGGGCGCCTCGTTGTTGCGCATGAGAGAAGGTGCGCGGCTTTTTAGGGATTAATTGCCTTTTCTTTTTAGTTTTTTAATTTGGTCCATACTGCATTGTGATGGGATGAAGTGTAATGTAAAAAAAGATTAGCAATAGAAGGCAAGGGAAGTGGATCCAGGGCAAACTACGCGTGAAACAGTTTGTAGAGCCACGTTACTACTTTGTAGCGAGGAACACGCGTTTACGAGTAACACACATGTAATTTCGTTGTAAAATATTTCCTTTTCAATGCTAGTTAGCTAGAATAGGCTTTACTATGTTACAACTTTATTATTGAACATTTACATGATTATTGTATAGACTATTATCATTATATTATTATTAATATTATATATATTATTATTATATTATTATTATTATTATTATTATTATTATTATTATTATTATATTATATTATATTATATTATATTATCGATAATTGATAAGAAACGTGGCAAGAATGATGAAAAACAAGCAAACGATCACAATAAGAACCAAGCTTCACGTTGTACATAATGATTATCGTTTTTCTTTTGGGCAGTAAGTGAACTTTTTTTTCTTTTAACGTTTAGTAATTTTAAAGGGCTTTTGAAGGGGAGAAATCTGGTGCGTCAAAGATGACAGATGGCGCCCTCCCCCCGCGATTCGTGTTTCGCCTTTCCGTTTCCGATTCTCTCTCTCGTTTATCTCAAGTGCGACTTCCTTGCAAATAAAACAAGATGTGCAAGACATAGCGATATCAGGAATAGCCACAACGACTCTTCGGAAGCCCCTTAATTTTACAAGCGAGAGCTATCAATTTATGATATAAAATAGTATAAGAGAGCCGCTTCGGAACCGTCAGTTGGCAGTGGAGCCCTGACGGTGCCGGGAACATTTTGCGTGCGGAACATTTGTATTTTTAGTATTTGATTACATAATATAAATAGGAGTGAGGTAAATGATTGATAATAATCCTCGTGGATATGTAAAACAAAAAAAAAAGTAAAGAATATTAGAATATCAATATTATATTTGTAGAAATGAACCGAGCACGTGAAAAAAAAGAAAAAAAATAAAAATAAAAAAAATGAAAAACACAAAAAAAAAAGAAAATTGCGCTATTATAACGAAAAAAAATATTACGATTATATTATCTATTACTACACAAAGTGAATACACGATATAGTAATTTGCTAATTGTACCTTTTAATAATTACTATAGACACATTGATGAAAAAGGTTTTTTTTCTTGTTATTAATTATCATAGACTTAACAGAAAAAATGAAAAAAGTGTTATAAAAAATCGCATCATTTGTTTTCTCTCTTTTGTAAACCCTTCTTTCTCTTTAGTTCTCGTTTGGTTATAGTTATTATATCATGTGGTTGACTTTTTGTTTATTTGTTCATAGAGGTATGTGTAAGGTATTGTATAGATTAAGATTAATTGTTAATTCTGAACGTAAAGTTTATAGATTTTCTAAATGTACATCATAAACTTCATTCATTTGCTATTTGATTCAATAAACTTTTATATAAAATTAAACGGTATTTTACATTTCGCATTTGCATTAATATTATTTCTTTTATTTCAATTCATTCTTACGTTTTCATTTGAAATATTTAAGGCAGGCAAATTATTATATTTAAGGGTAGTATACATAAAGTTTTTTAATTAAATGTTTTCTTAGCAAGTTTTTTAACATAGTACCTATATTTTCATTTTTGACACCAATTCAATACTTGGCAAGATTTTTTTTTTTTTTTGTAAAAATATTTTCAATCTATAATTATTTCTGATTTATTTCAACAAAGATCTTGAAGTTAAACTCTATTCATATCAATTTAATATTTTTCGAAATTAATATTGCCTACAAAATTAAGAAAGGTACCCTGCCTTAAAAGTATATAGCAATACATTTTTAGAACGTAAGAAATTCGTTTAAAAATCAACATTTTAGTTTTCAAGGAACCAGTCATATAGTCAAGTTTCATTTTAAAAATGAAACTAATATCAGGTATGTATACAATTTACTTCTTTACGTTTTCAAGTAATTTATAATAAATAAGGTTAATATAGTAAATAAAAGACTTAGGTTCATGGTATACAGAAGAAATTTAATTACATTATTTGACAGTTTAACATACTTTTCATCTACATGACTAGATTATAAAAAAAAGCAATTAAATTTCACGAATTTTAACAAGTTCAAATATATGCATCACAAATATAATTGTTTGAATAAAATTTCTGAAATAAATTCTCCAATAATCTACAGATACCTATCTCATTGTTCATCGGTAATCATCAAAGTTTGCATTCACACCAAACCAAAGGTAAAACTGCCCGCAATATTATCTCCATATCAAAACACAATGCCACTGCAAGCAAAAGCACTTAGGTGATAATCATTATAACTAAAAGAAACAAAACTTTTCATCCTCGATATAAACTATCTTATAGACTATGACATTAAAATTAAATTAAATAATCAATTGCATCGCGCAACTGAGTGTCTCACTATTTTATTAAGAAGATAACGTTAATGGCAATTTAATCTAACAATCTCAATGAAAAAAGCATCTCTTTTACAATTAACCATTGAACAATGAGAACATAACGTTAATCGCAGCCTTCCAATATTATATTCGCAAATTCTGTATAATAATGCATTTTTGTTATTCTAAATATACAACTCATTTAACAACATCATAATTCAAATCTTTGCCAATCGCAAGATTCGATAATTTTGACGAAAGTCTAATTTCCGTAATTTTACTTATTTTTTAAAAAGTTACAAGTATTTTTTGAACGTTTACAATGTAATCTAGTTAAATTTTATTTGGTCAACATTCTGAATGTAGTTTTAAATCTGCTTGCATCACATGCAAATATTATAGTCTGAAAGAACATTTACAATTTCAGCGCTCGCTTCTTCATGTCAGTGCCAAATCAATTTCAACAACTTTTTATGCTGATTCAACACCGAACAGTGCATTACCAATTACGTTGTGAAATAGACTTTAAGAGCTAATTTTGCGAACGATAAGGTGTATTTTGATACTTTTAAACTGATTATTGAAATTGATTCGTCTACAGCACAATCTGTAAAACTTCAGCAAATTTGTTTACGTTCCCTTTTTACATTTTAATTTAGTC
This sequence comes from Aradophagus sp. ZL-2020, assembly GCA_022817685.1. Classification (NCBI taxonomy): domain Eukaryota; kingdom Metazoa; phylum Arthropoda; class Insecta; order Hymenoptera; family Scelionidae; genus Aradophagus; species Aradophagus sp. ZL-2020. The sequence goes on along the minus strand of JABFOV010002828.1, from coordinate 11,639 downwards.
AAAATGTACTTGAAACAAATTTGCCGACTTCTATCTATTTATTTATTATATCGTTTTAAGTATAGTATACGTGATATTTAAAAATATTCTTTATTGTGCGAATTTCTCGTAAATGACCACAAATTTGTGCGACATTCTCAGTTGTGAAACGTAATTAAGTCTCAATGACTATATAAGTATACCGGAAAAGTTTCTACATAGACTTGAGGGTTGCTTTTTAAATCGGAGTATGACGTTGTTACACTTTGCACATTAACGGATAATATCCTATATGAAGATAAAAACACTTATGCTTGAAGATAATGTAAAAGTGAACTTTAAGAATCCTTTGACAAAATTTGCTGTTACATTTATTAGCTGTAGACGGAAGCCAGTAAATTGGTCATCCAATATTACGCCAGTTTCCAATACTTTTTTTTTTTATTATCAAATTTAACTTGAACAAAATTTACATATGGATATTGTATTTCTTTCATTTTCAAATAAATAATAATGTTCATCACCATTTCTCTGTTTAAATTTGATTTTAGGTGGAAAACCATTTAAATTAAAGTAATAATTAATAATAATAAAAATTGAAAAATATTGGAATTTTCTTGTACATTTTTAACAAGTCAAGAGGATGTCAAATGTCTATTCGGATCAAGTTATGTTTTGATTAGAAAATCGAAATCTAATTATTAAGTACTCAGACACTTTTTTTTTAATTTCTTATTCAGAAATTTTGTAAAATTGATGGTAAGATAACTGACATCCTCATTATTTGTAAGTTTTGTATCTCGCATTTGTTTTCGAGCAAAACCAAGTTTAATTGATGCACCTTGTAATCTAGTGCGGTTTAACTAAGAGAACGATAGAAAAATAATTTATCACACTTGTAGCCGCTCACAATTTAAAATAGACCTTTTATGAAAAAATAGCACGTTTCGTTAGCAGTTCGGGTTCTCCGGACGGCAACTCTTTCTACTCGCGTTCGTTCATTCAATCAATTAGTCAAAACTCGGAAATCATGGTACAGTCTTCAGAAATAAATCGTCGATGATCGGCAACCCTATGCGTCAGTTTCTTGATACAATATGATCTTACGAAATTTTGGTTAACTTATTGAAACAATCTATACAGTGATACTTTTTTCAACAAGCAAGGCTTTTGAAGAATATTGCGAAAATAAAATTCCGGAGTTACTCATAAATATATAAACAAAGTTTCTCATATTTCTATGTGGATTATTTCAAAAGTGTCGTCATCTTTCATTTTTTATAAGAAAAAAGTTCGCACATGTTTGTATTTATTACACACCGCTGAACTGTTCTAATTATGCATTTACAATATTGTTACAATATTGTTATTTTTTATCGCTGTTCTTTTCTCGCAAAAATTGTATTTCTTTATAATCACTATCCTGTTATTGAGATAAATGCAATACACTGCTACGTAAATCATACGCTTTTGACAGCTATGAATTATACAGCTGAAAAAACGTAATTATTTTGTTAAACTGTTTATTACAGTACGATTATGTGTGAGAATTTTGTTTCATTTAGAATCATCTCTTGAAAATCATGGTGCCAAAAAAAACTAGCTTTCTTGACAATCTTCAAAAGTACAACGCAATTGAAAAGGCTCCCAAGGTTTGTTATGCGTTTCAACGATTGGACGAGGATTATTAAAAGTCCAGTGCATGTATTAAAATATTGACATTTCGTGAGATGCGTATCGCGTTTGATCATTATTATCGAGAATAATATTTTATCATCTATTGTGTCACTTGCGTCCAATGGTAATAATTGAGATGAAACAAAAATAGGTGGTTCCATTGTTTTGATAAAGTAATAAAATAAATCTTTACTTATCGTGTATATTTAATTAAAAAGTGTTCGGTTTTATATGATGTTTTGGAGATAAAATTAATTATGGAGCCAGTTGTTAACTACTAATCGTTTAAACCATTACATTCTTTAAAACAGCAAAATGCAACGTTTGAATTAGTAGTCATATTAGTAGTTATGTAGTCTGTTTTGGCGAATCGCATTGTTTGTATTTGATTTCCGTTTGATCGATTTAAGACGAAAGTATTTGTCGCAGTCGGCAAGAACAAAAATTAAAATTACATTTATAATGTTATATTTCTGGAAAATATATAATTTAATTTAAAATTGTTTCTCAATTTTTGGTTTTTGACCCTTTAATTAATATTAAATTGAGGAAACTACTATATAAAATCATCAATTTATTAATATTTTCACTTCATCATTATTTTAAATTTTCTTGCATTTTTATTTCTTCAAGTCTTGTTTAAGTTTACCGAACATCGATAGTGTTTGATTATTATATTCTGGTATTGCGGCTTCTTCAAAGACCAGCAAGTGAAGGCAACTTATTATTATTTCTCTTCATCATTTGTGAAGGATTTTAGTTATATTAGTTTACTTTTATGGCTTTGTAAAAATATTCTAAATCTATGATGAATGACAGAAAATGTTTTAACAAAATTTATAATTGGAAAAAAAATTTTTAAACAATATTTATTACATATATAAACAAACTTATATCCGAACGTGGAACAATTTTAAATCTTCAACGTAGCGCTTCCTCACAGATCAACAACTGCACTTCACAAACAAACAAATATAACATACATTCACGCTTGAAATTTAAAATATGGGTTTTAAACGTCTGACTAAGTTTATAAATTTCAAAAGTTGTTTTAAGTATGTATTATTATCACCTCTTATTATTTGATGGTTCTTAAAATGAAGGAGAAAAAAAGAATTTTGTTTGTGCTAGCGTGTTGATTTGATAACTTGATAATAAAGCGAGTTTTGTTTCTTTTATGTATTATTATGTTTTGATTCCGTTGCGCAGCCTGTAACAATATATATTTAATAGCGGTAACCTACACAAATTGAAGAGATTTATATACAAGTTCGGTTCGAAAAAAAAGGGGGGACTGCGGATCATTGCATAGAGAAAAGCATATTTAGAATACGCGGAATTTTCAATCTTTATATTTATTTACAGAATTTGTCGTACGAAGCTTCGTCAAAAACATATCTGTAAGAAAACAAATTAAGTGGGAGGCTTACCACTTTCTAATCTGACTGACTGAAAACATTATGATTTATATTACTCATAACTTAATCTATATAGTCCTTTACAATTTACCAAAAATATATTTAAGTATCAAACTTCAACTTTGATATTACATAAATAATAAAAAGCACTTGAAATGTTAAAAAAAAGTATGTTAATGTTTCATAAATATTTAAAATTTCAAGAGATAAAATATCTAATCTAATATTAATAAAAAACAGGTTATACAATCTCACACCATTCTACTTATGCGAAAACGATGGCTAAGCAAGTCACAAATTGTGTCATGTGCCAAATCAAAGGATTAGATGAAAGAGTAAAATTAGTAGCGTATACAGACTTAGATAAATTTGAAAAATTCATAGCATTAGTTGAATTGTAGAACAAAAACGATCTAACACAATTAACATCTTTAGGGATGAGAAAGGGTTCGTCTATTTTCTTGGGACAAAGTTACAGGTTTCAGTTGTTGACTTATTTACGGGAAGATTAGTTGTGGGAAGAATTAAATCAACCCAATCATCACCTTACAAAGCAGAAGTCAAACAAGGAAAAAAAATCCATGATATGCGGGTATATGATATTTTTGAGAAGACAGTGATATCAAAACAGTAATTACAACTGTAAATACGAACCTGATTCTAAGCATTGCAAAAAAAAATATTTCATCTTTTTTATAAAACTGTGTATTAAGTATGATTCTTTCAATTTCATTTGTAATATCAAAAGTTTCTTCTACACATGAAATGCTCTGCAATGTAAATGATGAAGTAGAATTTCGCAATTAAATATACAAGAGAAGCGTTTCGTACGACACATTCTCTTTCTTAATAACAAAAAGAAACAGCACAGCGTCAACTTGACATTCGATCAGGTAAATTTAACTGTACCCAAATTGCACTTTGCGACATTGACAGAGCCATTTGATGATGCGCGCATTACGTTCAACGATGCTCGGCGGGTCGCTTGGCCTCTGGCTGCAGTCATCGTTGCCCATGCCAACACTGCAGTTATTGTTCTGCCATTGACTGCTCTGATTCTGTTGGTTGTTACCTACCCAGGAGTAGAGGCCGAGAGCCGAATCCACGGAGCTCACGCTGTCGAAGAAGACTGGCGACGAACGATTCGAATCAGGTTCAGCGATACGCTGATAGTTGTCCGAGTCAAGGCCCAAGTGGTCGAAAAAGGTCTCAAGCTGCGTCACCGAGCGAGGCGGCCGGCTCGATCGACTATTGTCGTGTCGCCAGTAACGATCGCTTATGTCTGATTTTGATCGTAGAATTGGCCGACCGTGACCTTCTTTCCAGCTGTCTGTAAGCCTGCAATACAAAAAATAGGATTATAAAGTGTTCAAATTATTACAGAATTCATTTTAATATAGTTAATTTTTCAATTGTATGCTGTAATAACAAATTAATTAAAAAAAGTATGAAACCTTATTGCAGAAAAAGTGCTTGTCCTATAATTCAGAAAATTTTATTTAAAAACAATGAAGTTATTGAGTACTATGTAAATAAAATTAATTTAGCAAAAATTAATATAATAACTACATATTTTGACGCGCAGAAATTGAAAATTAAATTTTTTATTATTTGAATAGCTTATTTGCCAAATAACTTTTCAACATTGTTTCAAAATATTTTTACATTTTTTATAAAAATCATTAAGTTAATAACATTTTCTTTTAACAGATAAGAAAATTTAATCTAAACGATTAAAAATTGTATCATATACAGAAACTAGTGAGCGAAGAATATTTATTGAGGAATACATTTCTCGAATCGTTAATAAAACCAGTGTTGTATTTCAAAAATGACTAACTGATAAACGAGCAAAAAGGACGAGGCATTTACGGTATAAGATACCTAGAGTTGCATGTGGGACTATAATCCGTCTGACTGTTGCTACTCTCGGAATCCGGACTGTACTGCCTGACGATAGAAGGAGTGCCACTGTTGTTGTAACTGCTCTTCCTCGACCTGTCTCTTTCTGTAGAATGTTGCGTTGACGCTCCACTGTCTCGCCGCACATGACTCCAACAGTCCTAAACAGTTAATTCTTACATTAGCGATGCTAATATATGATGTTAATTTTACGACACCGTAATACAAGTATTCACAAAAAAGCAATATTTTTTAGATATAATCGCCGTAAACTCGTTATAGCATTTTTTTGCAGATATCAGTTCAACTAACTTATTGCGAAAGTTTATTTCAATTATTTCGCGTTTCGTATTTCCAATATCTTTGATTTTAATTACTCTTCATTTCATTTGATCATCTTTTCCATTTTTTTTCTGGGAACAAGTCAGAAATCAATAAAGCCAACATAAAAGTGTTCTCTATTTTCAAATTAATTTGTATGCACAAGATAAATATGCATGTACTAGAGCATAAAAATACATTGAAGTGCATGTTGATGAATATTTATGCGTCGCGTTAATCAGTAATTGGTTCATTCGGTGCAATTCGTCCAAGATATTTTTACTGCTCAATGTACGCGAGTTGCGAGAGGCTTGGTGAAATAAAATGTTGACTGCGGAAGTGATTACTTGAATTCGAGGAGGTGGCTCGCTGCGGTGCGTGCAATGCCCGCTGGAGCCTCCGGAATCTCGAGCTGTAGCACCGTGACTTAATTTGCTCGAACCAGATGACTTCTGGGTTCGTCCACCCGACGATAAGACACTGCTTGCGTCGCCGCCGCCTGAACCGAATGATCGCCTGATGTGCCTTTAAATGTTAAAATTACAATCAATTTGTGAAGAATGTCCAATATTAGTGGGTCAATGCGCTTTAATAACTGCGTTATTTAAAACGAAATGAAGAACTCCTTATTATATACATATAATATGGGATATAAATTATGGATCTTTTAGTTTACTGTTATTTAAATTTGGATCACGTATTTTTTTAATGAATTTAATGAAATAAAAACAAACATATTTAAAAATATATTTTGTTATTATTTTATGGGTAAGAATTTATATAAAAAATGTAATTTTTTTGAAAAAGGTTTTGAGGTCATACGGTGTATGTGTTTATGACTTTGAAGATGTTTTAAATTTTAAATTGTGCCTTATATCTTTCTTTACTATAAACATTTGTCAAGTCTGGAAGAAAATATACAATTATGAAACGTGACAAACGTGACAAGTTAGCACTTTAAACAATTGAAGAGAAAAAGGCGGTACAAGAATGGAAGAATATTTACATTATCAATGTTTTATCATAAGTGAACAGTAAGAACAAAATAAGATAAGCTTAAGTGCAAAAGAAATATATGTTTAAATACTCTGTAAATAGAATAAGTGAAATTCGCCAATTAAAAATGAATATTTACTGATTTAACTTTAAAAGTCTTGTACCTATCTGGTACGAACCTCATCTGGTAAGAAATTGATTTCACTTATTCAAATAAAGTATTTATATTCAGTTGCTTTAAACTTTACAAGTTTCGAATAAACTCATTTTCAGCCGCTGATAAATATGCACATTTTGTTAGATCATTTTCTACTTAATAAACCTTTATACGCAATAAATAATTACAACTGTTTGACTCTCAAGCTTTAAGGAAAAAATGTTATTTAATCTATACCTGAAACATGTAATATTTTTATTTTACAAAAGACGTACCATTTATGCTACATATAGATGTTAAGAGTACATTTTCACCTGGGTTAATGGTATAAATATTCATTAAAATAATCCTTGATTTATATGAAGATTCTCTAACTTTGTCAGAAACTTAAAATTTCAGGACCTTTTTAGATTACTTTCTACCCTGACAATAAACATTTGTTATAACCAAGTGAACGAAACAAAAAAATAAAATATCAAGTAAAAATAATAACAAATAAAAAGTACAAATAAAACATCACACCATACCTGCGATAACTGATGGAATCGCGTTTGAAACTATGTTCGGAATAATCTGAACTGGTCTCGCAATCCGGACAATTGTTGGCAGATTGATGATGCGAGGACAGTAGCGGCTTGGATACTAATTTGGTCGATGCACGGGGCGATAGGGAAGATCGACGCCGTGTGCTCGTATGGAGATCAGGTAACGATTTGTGACACACCGTGCTCTCACCGGATGCGGAATTTCCGGATCTCGTGACCGATCTTCCGGATGTGTGCGAATGGGAATTGCTTCTGCCGAACTTGAAGCGGATATCTGGCGTGCAGTGCTATCGAAATAACAACATTTGCCATCAATGTTCCTGAATCCATTGTTGTTGCGATTACAAAAAGACTTCTCTTGTTTTGTGTACTTCTCTTTAATACAAAACTATACAAAACAGTTTTTGATTCATACACCTACCAAGGACAAAGCGTCTCTCTCTATGTAATTACGTGTACAAATAAATTTTTATAACGATTTCTCGCTTTAACCAATCCTTACAAATTAAATAATGACTTTTTTTATGAAACATTTAGATCTGCACCTCGTCTCGGTAGCCTGGCGACAGTCTTTCCGGTGAATATCTGAATTTATCCTCTCTGCCAGAACCATTGTTTTGCACGCTTGGTATCAAAGAGTAATCCGCTTCGGGGAAAAAGACGTTCTCTTTGCTGTCGGTGTTGAGCAGCCTCCGAAGCTTGGTCTGCAGCTGATCGCTTCCGGTGCCACTCGGTGGACCGGAAATCGCCCGACGCTGAGGAACCGGCACCAATCGAGGACTCTTCGGCGGCAGCGCTGGTGGCAGTGTTCGTTGAGGACTTAAGATTCCATCGGCTGTAGCAAGGACATATTTTATTTATTCATTTTTCATGTATATTTAAGCAATTGTTCTCAAGCAAATTATTCTCGATGGTACGTATCATTTATTTAATGTTTACATTTTTTCAATTCAGCTGATTTCAACTGACAATCACAATTACATCGTTATCAAATCAAAATCTGATATCATTGTCTTATCTGACAAAAGGCATATCTCTGAGACCACTTTGATTTGAAGACTTATTTTGCATTGATTCATATAATTTTATAGTCAGTTTAAACATTTTTTGTAACACTTTTTAATATTTTGAATATTTATATCTTCATTTATCCAAATACAAATTCATATCTCATAACTTTTACATAAACATAAAACGTCACAAGCTCCTGCTATGTAAAAAAAAAGTAAGAAATAACAGAAGACAAAGACATGACGCACCATCTCAAATAACAAATCGTTCCATCAACTTGCGGGGCTTGAAAAAAATCACTTCAGCACGCGATCCCTATCACTTTCGCTCCCCAATCGAGCGACAAAAAGCCCTGCTTTTGTCTCAATAGCTGGAAGATAAAGAGAAGAGGGGGACAATAAGCGGAAGGGAGAAACAAAGGAAGAAGCGTGCGCGAGTGAAAAAAAGAAGAAAAAAAGAAAAAAAAATGAAGCGAGGCCTGACATCGATCCCTCGACCTGGGTCAATGAAAATTTGATCCTTACTCTTGTCCTGCTCGTGACACGTGGCCCAACAGCAAGGTGGCGTGAGGGACAGCGGTAGTTGCGGGGTGGTTTGTTGCTGCTGTTGCGCGCAAGGGCCGACATTGGCGCATTTCCTCAGCAACCGCGGGGGCGCGCTCGGCGCCGTCACTTGCGACACCTGCAGGTGTCCACTGTTCTTCAACTCTTGCTTCCGGTCCAGCACCGTCTCGCTTTTCACGTAGAACGCCTTTGACTCTTGCAGCAACTCGACTGCACTTTTTCTCTTACCTACAAGCAGATCAAGAAATGGACATTTCAGTGAAACTTAACGTTATTGAAATATTTGTTATTTCTTCATTTATAGCAGGCAGTTGAGCCAAAATATAACACAGGTTTCATTTTTTATTTAGTTTTATTGAACAAAAATCCATGCAATTCAATTAAAAATGTCTGTACATTTTACATGGTACAAAAAAGATGTCAATAAAAGTGAAAATAATCCATGAAAGTGAGAAGATGGAATAAAACGTTTACGAGGAAGATTAATATTTGTAATTGAAAGTGGCGAAATTGCGAGCGGCGCAGAGAGGGAGCTAAACTAAACGTCGCACTTCCTGTAAACAGATACGTTGGTGGCGCGCGAGAGCAGACACCGTATCCACGACACTTGTTCCTCCTTTTTATGCACGCCGAGGCACGTTTCGCCTCGAGCGGAACAATAGCCGCGCCTTAACAAGGGTTGTCGGCGAACTTTCGAGTGCCGTCATTGTCATGTTAATTCATTGTCCATTAATTGGACCGGAGTACGCTACCTTCTTTCATATATTTTTCCCCCCATTTTTATCAGCTATTTTCCACGTCCGTCAAGCGGCCTTTTACTCAATTTTTCTTGCCAGAAACAATCGGTGCTTAATGTATTTTACCTCTCCACCTGCACGGCGGGACAACGAGATCGTTAAAATAACAATCTAAATATTTATCCGAGTTATTTTGAACGGCTAAATTGGCGCGTAAATCTGCCGCTAATTGAAATTTTTATTTTTATTTTCAAGGAGGAGTGGTAAGTGTTTCATTTGAATGTATTTGTGGGATGTTAAAGTCATAAAAAATATATGTAATTGAAAAATGTTTTCAATAAATAATTACGTTGCAAGTAATTATTTATACCGTTATTATGAAATAATAAAGTGATTTACATGGTCAAATATAAACGGAATCGAAGAAGGTTGTTGCAGAAATAAAGATGCATAGGTTGCAATTATGTTTAATGTTCAATGTTTAATGAAAAAGAAAAAAATGCATCGAATCATCCGTGCAAATAAATTCAAACGGTCAATGGCACGTACGCGCAATTTCACGTTGAATTAAATAAACAAAACTATGTAAAGTGGCAAAGCTCGATAGGACTGCTATGAAAATTTAATTTCGCGATTCTGATAAAGAGGGAATTATTATTCAAAGTTTTAGCGGCGCATTAAAATGTATCCACGTTGATGGAGCAGGAAGTGACATTATATCCATATGAATGAGTAATTTTGCAAAATTGATGATATATGCATTGAAAGACGGCCAATCCGGTTATGTAACGTTTGTTTTAACGGATGTACACAATTTGAATATAAATCATTATTTATTAACGCCTTGCGTTATAATAATGTATAATGAGTGCACGACAAATTTTACATGATTTCTGTGGACAAAAAATGTCAACTTACAATTGATTGAACGATATTTTTTAAAAAAAGTTTCCAGAATCTTAATTATAAATCCTTTTTTTTAAATATAAATTTCAAGAAAATTGAAACCCGAGTAACACTGAAACGTTGATCTTTTGAGCAAAGGCGAGGCTGAAAACAACGTGCCAGGGAAATCTAATTTGCTTGGCAAATTACATGAATAATTTAATAAAGTGCATTCGATCTTCGTTGATCGCATTTTCGCGTCTGACTTTACGCCGCGCAAAACATCACGGGTGAAATTCGTTTGCATCGATTGCAATTAATAACGATTTCGCGCAGTTCGTTGCACCGAAATAACGATTGCACCTGCGGGCCCATTGTTTTCATTATTTTACAGCTTCGCGTTTGACGAATGTTATACGCGGGCTCGTTAAACGGCGTCGTTGGAGAAAAGAAGCGCCGGCCTCGCTTAAATATATTTGACTTCGATTGGTGTGTAACGAACGCACTGAATCAACGAAATTCGAGCACCAAGTAATGTCGCACGCGCCGATAAGATAAAACTCCTCAAAAGTTTTAAAATTCCTGAAGGATTTTCTTCGAAGACTGAATTATTCGTGCGCAAACAAAAGCCAGACGCGACGTTCGATTTGAATGTTTGTCTATAAATGAAAACAACAGTGAGACGCGTAGATCCAATTTTCGCGCTCTCAAATCGCTTGATATTCTTTTTTTCCATTTATTTTTTGTATTAAAAAAATTTCTGTTTCATGCCGCTCCAAAGTTGGCTTTTCACAAACGAAATTATGAAAAGTTGAATTTACATGAAAAATTAAGCTATCAAATGTGTAACAGAGCAAGAGTTTTCACGGTTAAGCGTGGCTGAAAAAGAAAGTTAAATAACATCGAGATCGTTTAATTGCAACTTATTCTTTCGGCCGGTATTTAATTAAAAATTAATTACCGCACAAGTAACGTGTAATTTACTTTTCATTCGAAACGCTACTCGTGGTCTTAACGTCGACTTTCAAAGGGATTAGATTATTGAATTGCAATAATGTAGTGCTCGACTGTTTTTTCGCGTGGAATTGCTTAGGATGTACGATGTTAATTTTAATTGTTATTTGAAATTCAATTCATCGCAAAATAAACGCGGCAAATTTTATGAACAAGCATTACATCGATAATTCAACGTTAATAGGTTTTTGTGAACAAAATTAATTAATATCTTTACATTTACTCAACAATAATAAATCACTGACGAGAATAATTTATTATCAAATAAAAATATAATTGTTGTGCATTAAAAATGATTAACTGGTTAATTCAATATTTTTTGATGACATAAAAACCGAAATGATGGTTTTCCCCGAAATAAGAGACTTTCCCGAGCCCAAGGCAGCGACGTTAATCGTCCGATTTCTACTCGGCTCGGTCACGTACGTCGGGAC
>JABFOV010002827.1:0-18388 GCA_022817685.1 Aradophagus sp. ZL-2020 | reverse complement strand
CACGGGGCGCGGCGGCATGGGGGGGGGGGCCGAAGACCGGCGGGGGGGGACGGGTGGCGGTGCGGCGTGTGGGCGTGTGCTGGGGCCCCCACCCGGCAAGCCGGGGGTGGCGTGCCGGCGGGCGGCCGTACCGTTGTGGGCTGGGGCGCGGCCCGTGCGCGTGCGTCCCCGGGTTTTCGCGGTTGGGTGGCGTTGCGGTTGCCTTCCGTCTTCCCCCCTGGTAGCCGTTCCACTTCGGGGGCAGGCGGGGCGGGGGGGGGGGGACACGGCAGTCGACGGCAAAAAGTGACGTGTAAAGTGTGCGTGCCAGTGTGTACACTGCGGAATTGATCAACTTGGCTGTTATCGGAGGAAGCGCTTCTCGCAGGAAATGAGCGCTGATACGCTTTAAACGCGCGAATTGAAAAGGACCAATCGACGCGGCCGTTTCCACGGCCGGGCCACGTGATTCGCTCGGGAAAAGCGTCCGGCGAATGGGCCGCGAGGAGCTCTCGCGTTTGCGACGCGACGGAGGCTTCGCGCATTTGTTTGCGCGACGCTTGATCAATTAGTGAAATTGAACGTGACCCGAACCATTAATCACTGCCGAATTTCGCCGGAAGTTCTTAAAGTGTCGGCGAATCGAGCCGGGACTAATTAATTGGATTAAGATGGATGAGCGTGATCGATGACGTTTGTCAATGATTAATGGCTCCGAAATGAAATCGAGCCGGCGTACTCGCTCGTTTGCGATTCTTCGATCGATCAACTAGGGACATCTACATTTCCGTTACTTCCGATCGAGTCTGCCATCGGAGCGGAGTCTCGGTCTGACGAAACTGCCTTATCTTATCTTCGTTTGTTGGTCGACGTTTCATAAACTTCGGCGCCTTTTACTGGCCCGCTGAATCATACAATTTATTCAATACTTTTTTTTTTAAATAAATCTGGGAGATTCCAAGTATGATAAAATAAATGGAACGTCGGTGTTAGCTTGTAAGACTCCTTTTCTCGTGGCTTACTGTCGAATATTAATTTTGTTAATTAAATTTTCGCAAGAGGTATTTCTTCAACCACTAATTTCAAAACGGGAGGTTACAGATTGGAGGTTTTACTGTGGACCGGTGTAACTTTTAATTGCTGATATCGATCGCGCTGAGTAATTTGAGTTTGTACTAATCTATGCAGACCATTGATTACTCGGGAGATAAGCTCGAGATAAAGTCGCGCGCCGTCGAGTCAATATGAAAATAATGGGAGTTGACGTCACGGCGGCCCCTACGCGGGCGAAAACCAAATTTGGATGTCAACGAAAAAAGTAAAAGTATTATATGTTATAATACATCTTATTATATGGCGATACAAGATAATATACCTTTCACCACCCACCTCCAAGATAAGATTTTTTTCTTAATATTATTTGACAGATATTAAAAAAGAATGATACACAATTTTATTGAATGCTACAAATTGAAATCAGAATGATAATTCATCGATACTTTACTTAAATTTTTCATCCCCAACATTGGAGGGGGAGCGTTGTGAATTCTGTTAATCAACAGCTTATCAAATGATATTTAAAGCATTTTTTTACATCGAGTTCCTGCTGCTGCTACCCGTCCCCACCTCTTGGGGTGAAAGTTGGGCGGGGAGGTAAAGGGGGTCTAATTTAGTGTCTCTATTTGTACTTTTGTCTGTAAAATCCAATTTCGTGATTAAAAATTAAGGTCTCCATGTAAGGTTTTAAATTTTCCCCTGAACTACGAGCGGGATGAAAGGTCAAGTTTTATGTCTCTATTCGTATTTTTGTCTGGAGAATGCAATTCTGCCTTAAAAAATTTGTTTATGCATTTTGACATGAAATCTTCATTAAATTCAAGCGTTTCCATACTTTTTGCACACCCTGTATAAGTATTGGTCACGTAATAAACGTTCATCGATTACAAAGCTAACGTTGAAATTTTTGTACAGATATGAATTTTATTTATTTTTTATTTAATATGGAATTTCCTACCAAAAAATAAATCTGCTTGCAACGTTTATTGAAATTTTTTCCACAGAAATAATGTTACTTTGTAACAAGGAAAACCAATTTCACATCAATTGTCCTTTTTTTGCAGAATAAATGTATTTTCAAATTGGCTAATATTCTATACTGGTTTTCTAGCCAGGAAAAATGTTTGATAAAACGAAAAAGGTAGGAATTCGTCAAAGCTCTTTGTCAAAGCTTAAAAGGTCTCACAAGAAAGTTTTATTGTTGACATTGTGAAAAATAACAAGAAAATAAAATTACACATTTGGAAGTATGACTCAAAAAGTATAATGCCGCGACTATGGAAACACGATAAGCGTCAGATTACATATATTCATTCACACCGTTTGCAACATTGTCAACTAATACTTTTAATAAAAATTAAAATCAAGATTAGCAAAATGAGAGACTTTAGGTGTGAGACATAAGAAATATTTTAAAATCAAACGCTTTTTGTAGCACAAGGAGAAAAACCAATTTGATCAATTGAACTATTTTTCGCCTAGAATTGTTTCTACAAACGAATGTGTTGCCACAACTGCAAAAAATTATTTTTAACGATCTCTTCAATATTTCACTGCGGCAAAAAACGGGAAAACTTCTTGCAATTGTTTTTCAACGTACCATAATTGTATACTGTTCAGTGGAAGAGATGTTTTTTTTTTCCGTTTTCGTTCTTGCCGCGGTTTTCAATCGTCCAGTTTTCGTTGGACTTTTTCATCCCCGGCGATTTGAAATATCGAAAGAGCGATCAATGGCACGAGGTCCGCGACCCCGGCATTAATGGCCGTTAGGTCTTTTTCCGATCAGCCACCAAGGTTAGAAGGAAGCGGCCTGCCAAGGCTGTAAATAAATCACCGCAATTCATGTCGCAAGAATCCGATCCGCGACTTTATGACTCTACTTTTGCCAACAATTCACGGGCAAAAACCCGTGCGTGCCATTTAACTTTAATTGGATTTCATTTGTTCCAGATTCTCGATCACTTTTTCCGCAAAGTTGTTGCAAGCCATTAGTTTCGTTTCATACTCGCCTTGACTTCTTTTTTCTTTTATCTCCCGCTATTTTTTACCTTCTTTTTGTTTATCTTGGAATTCATAAATGCATCTTGCATGACAATTAATTTTCACATTAATCAAATTATCACAGTTCATTACTACGATTTAATCGTTATATTAAAATTATGATAAATGTTCTGAATCTAATTTCATTAAAATGTATCTTTGATTTTCGATAGATACAGTTTCCAGCTTTGTTTAATTGTTTCGTTTATGCAAACATTGTTGCTCGCTAAAATTATTCCAATTATTATTATATGCGAATGTGTATAATTTCGAATATGCGAATTTCAAATTGAATAACCGAACCGAATTTTTGCATTCGAATGATAAGTTTTCAAAGTTTATGACGAATAATTCGCATATTCAGAATAATATTTTGTTTTTCTTATGTCTTTTAATAGCTTATAAAACTTCTGCATAAGATGTAAGTATAAATAACGACTGGAGAAGAAGCTAGAATTCTTGGAAAATATTAAATGGGGAATGATGTGAAGTAATTCCATTGTTCTCACGTATTTTTCTTAATACTGATAAATGTTCACTTTCAACTTTAACGTACAAAAGATTTAAAACTTAAATTCAAAACTTTTTAGTTTTATTCAATTTCAACAAATCTACTCAATTAAAGTTTGTAATAATATGTTATATAATGTAAAACTTAACAGCAATAAGAAAGATTAATAACAATTGTTATATACAGTTAATATTATTGAATTTCTTTATAAAAGTATGGGAAACAAAAAACACGTTATAATAACTTTAACAAAAAAATTTCATTAAAACGAAACTCAACAATATTGGACTTGAAAGATACGAAAATTATTTTATATAATCTTATCGGAATAAACGTTTTCGATGAACTTGTAGAAAATTTGATAAAAGGATTTAATTAAACAAGAAAGATGCACGCAATTTATCTTGTATCGCCATTTTTAACGAAACATTAATAAAATATACAAGTACAATGATTTGACGAGAAAAAACATTGAGGCTGTTGAAAATGATTTGGTAACTCAACGGAATTCGATAAATGTAGAAAATCAAATTGCTGAATTGAAATGTTTTCATTACTCACGGTACGTCATTCAATGTAAATAGCAATGCGAGAATTGGTGTTATAATTCTCAATTGGTGTACGTACAACCGCGTAAAAAGCTAAATTTAGTAATCAGCAAAACAAGGAAGATAAATGCTACATTCACATCTCTTATTCGGTTAGTCACAGTATGGCAGTTCAAAAATAATGGGAGAAAGAGAAATAAGAGAAAGTCGGAAAATTATTTCTTTGTAAAGGAAATTGCATTTAATTTGTTATGAGTTCAAATTCATACAGATAAATGAAATCAGAACAATTGAAATTATTCGAAGAACGAAAGATTTAGTTTAACAAAGAGATACTTCCCGTTATTAAATTATGTAGTACTTTTAAATCGTCTGTCACAAATGCATTATAAAAATGCAACAAAATGGAATAAATTCCTTTGTAATATTCTTAAAAGGTATCATAATGCGGTATATAGTTTGCAAATGAAAGAGACCGCTTATCTTCGAAAGCAAATTTAGAAATTAAAATTTCTCGGTATTTTCCTTCGATATTTTACTTCTTAAAAGCAAAAAGAAGTTACCAATACATCTTGCTAACATTCTATACATGGTGTGTAAAATTATAATGCGTTATTGTAAATATTTGTTTAATTCAATTTATATATCTAATTATTTAATTTCATAATACATAATGTCAAATAATTTAAAACTGTTTCATACAAATCAACGTAAAACATCATTTATTAAAAGTGATTGCATTTTTTATTGCATAAAAGTTATCTAATTTTCGTTGTGATTTAAACAACAGAGATTGGTAATAAATGAAATGCGGAATGAAACGAAGCGACGACTGAGGTTGGATTAGAAGAGCAAGAATGCATAAACGAACGCTCCGAAGCACTCTTGAACCTAGACTCGTATTGTGGATCCAAGGTTAAGAGTGTTCTCTCAATTGAGTCATTCAAAGCGAAAGAACGCATGTGGTCCATTGCCGTTAGATGGCGTGACGTTCATCTGAATTCGTCAGTGCGACTTATACTATTTTCGTCCATCTCGTAATTTGGCAGCGAGTAAAACGAATCGATGTTCACTACCGCGCGTGCCCGACATTAACCCCCTCCCCCCTTCGACATCACCGACCGCGCTCATCCCCGCCGTCGCATTTTTGCCTTCGGACGAACGTTCGCGCTTCTTTCTTGAAATCGAAAATTAATTGCCAGCAAATAACATTCGAGCTTTTTGGTCTGATATCACACCCTCACGGCAACAATTATACAATTCTAGGAAGCAAATTTATTATATAAATCGATGCCCCAGGCAAAAATTATGCCATCTCAACATTTTACATGAATTTTTAAATAGGACATTTTGTTGGGACATTTGTGAAAATGAAAAATTCAATGATTATGTTACTCAACTTAAAAAAATATTATCATTTTGCTTTCGTTTACATTTCTACATTTACGTGGCATATACACATATTAATATTACGTGAAGTTATTTTTCATCTTATTACCGCAGCACAAGGTTCTCTTACTTCAAATGCATCGGTTTACTCCGCGGTGTCGATTATACTTGAAAATACCAGCTCGAACTTTCGGCGCTTGATCTATGTTAATGAAAACAGCTTAATCATCGAATGAAAGTTTCTACAGTATTATTTGATGTATGTGAGAGACATAATAATATATAATACATGAAAGAGTACATTTTAAGGTACTTCAAATTTCAAATTTGCATTGCCTAGACACTGGTACCAGACTACATTGCGGTGAAAATGAAGATATCCTCAAGTTTTTGTTTAATCCGATTTTAACATTAAGATTATGTTTGCAAAAATATGAGAAAGGGGATAGTTAAATTTAATTTTATAATGTAGTATTAACATATAATATCATAAATTAAATTGTAAATTACATGTTCGAAGCTGCCTCTTTTTATAACAATAACAATATTCGTTTATTGAATTGAATTTGTTTTGGAATAATTATGAAAAAGTGAAAAAAAGCAATTTTAAAGCAAAATCAAAATAGCATTTTTTAATGTACTAATTAAAATATTCTTCTTTTCAGTTGTAAATACATTTGCATATTGTTGTTAAGATTGTCATATTTTATGTTTTTGCAACAATTGGTCTTGATTCAAACGACAATCTTAACTCTTATACTTGATAAAAAAAATTGTACAATAACTTATAACACGCGTCACCGAGCATAATTCAGTTGTGAAATCTTCTGCCGGTGTATGAAATTAATTAGTAGACAAATTATGTTCAAACATTATTTACAAATTATCGTTACATTTTTATGAGATGTTTATCATTTTGTTTATTATTAATATTTCATAATTAAACATTTTTAATCATAAAGATACTTTGAATTTGAAAGAAAATCAATTATTTCAAATTATATACGTGGAAAAGGAAACTTTTTTATTAAATCAGAGCAACTAGTCATGTTAAATTTACAAAGTATGAATAAGAACATATAAATATATAATGTAAACGATGACATCTACTTATTTTTAAGTATTTATCTGTTCCTGTCCTTACTTTATAAATCCGACATAACTATACCTCGGTACAAAATGGCATACATATCATCTGTAGTCTCAATTTATGATAGCATTACCTTAACAAGGAAATAAATTAATAATGATATTTTGTAAGAAACAGAAATTTTAATTGTTTTATAACATATTACAGAAAAAAACGTTTTGATGATTACGCGATAAAATATTATACGAAGTTTGCAAAATGGAGCAAATAAAACGGCAATTATTCAGTACTGCATTCACTCTCATTCTCGAAACGAAACATACTTCACTATTTTAATACACCGTTCAATGCTTGAAACCTTAACTATGCAAATTTTCATACATGTAATCAAAATTCGTAATTGCGTGAACATTTCTCGAATTGTTAAACTTTAGATATTATAATAGCCACTTTATGTAAGCGCGCGTTAAAATGTTCTTGTTATCAAAGTTCATTGTTTAACGTACAAAGATAAAAATGGTATTAAATATTTCATTCTGACAAAGCAAAATGTTTGTAACAAAATTAAGTTGTAAGTTCTGCAAAGAAATAATTCTTATTCTCTTGAAAAAGAGAGCACTAAATTTTTATGGTAATTCAGAACAACCTATAATGTGTCAACTGTTTGAAAAAACATTTTGTTGAGAAATTAAAGAAAGCGTAAATTATAGATAAATAATATTTATATTATTTCAGATGAGCCAATAATCAGGGTGTAATCAATGGATATGAAGAAATGTCGTGCCCAAAGCCCCTTATCATTCTCTTGCCTAGTGTAAAAATGTTATACGACTGGACGGAGAACTGATAAGGGCCCGAGGGTTACAGAATCATCGATGGTCTAACGTCTGTGACAAAAGCTGGGACAGTGAACGAATTTGACGCATCAACGATGATATTTTCAGTTAGCCAGAATTAGTTTAAAAGTCGTGTGTCCTTGGGATACTACTTCAGAAAATGTTTTCATCAAATAATTTTCTTGTCAATTTCTGAATGTTAGTAATCAATTTTTAACATATTTTAAGTTCAATTATACATGTATAATAATAAATTTTAAATAAATACGAAAGTAATAAAAAAAATTTAATTATTTTAAATGATATTTTTAAACCTTATAATATAATGAATACATTGTAATTATAATATAATGAATAATTTTTGTTATTATTTAAGCTAAATATACCCATCATTTATATCTAGACGAGTATCTTCTAAATTGTTGTATGAGATTTTATTAAAAATATATTCATATTAAAAAATTTTTCCATTACATAAATAGTCCGTTAATGTAGTAGAAAGCTGTGTATATAATCCTAGACCGATTTCCTGTGTGAGTTCCTAAGAAAAGTCCTGTATAAACTGCTACATAAATATCAGACTGACATTTTTCTTGAAATTTTTTCATTCTTATAAAATTATTTTAGTATAACACAATTAATGAAACTGTAGACAAACAAATATTAGCAATTTAAATAATTTAATACTATTTATATGTTGATAAAAGATAATAAACTCATATGACAGCAAAAAATAATGACTGATATTTGTATTAATATTTTTTACGTTCCTCATTTTATTTTTACAACTTAAAATTTTCTTTTACAATTGTACATACTTTTTATGCAATAAATAACAATTAACAAGTATAAAAATAAACTTATATTAAATATTTAACAAAATGATAAGTAATCTTAACGATTTTTTCATTCAAAACACACATTTAAATGTAATAAAAGAATTTACCTTTCACTTACAATTGAATACGCGTTTTAAAATGTTTGAAATCACTTGAATGTTTAAGTGAAATCCTTAAAATAATTATTGGATAATAGGTATTAGCTTTTCTTGAATCTATATCATATATAAATCATATATAAATTGTAGAATATTCTTAAAATGTTGGATAACACGGATTTTTTATCTAAAAAAACTACAATTTAATAAAATGTATTATTATTAAATAGGAATACAGCATCTTGACTAGCTTCAAACAAAAATGATTCATATTGAAGAGTGTTATAAACAATAAAAATTAAATTTTAAAGACATTTTCTTTTCAGAGTACATTTGTTTGTAAAAAAATACAAAATATTGAATTCGAATGTTCAATAAATCTAAACATTTTAATACTACACATGAAAATCAGTAGAAAACAATTATTGTTTGAATTTTCATGAAAAGTATTAATTTTGTTTATCACCACTCTATACCTGAATCAAATAACAATTTTCCAAAAAGTGAGTGTTTTCAACTGAAATTCATAGCCTATATCTGTTTTAAATTATTTAAAATAAAAAATATATATATACTTTTTACATATCAAATGAAAATAAAATATTAATAACTTATTGTTAATATTGTTGTATCCAAATATTTTTAATTTTTAATATATAATAATTAATTTAATTGTTAATAAATTATTGGAACTCGTATTTAAGATCATAACAACAAAGTTTAATGAATGATTAACAACTGGCTCAAAAAATTCAAATATACAAAATTTTCCATGTACAAAGAGAAATGAATGAAATGAAGAATTGCGATCATAATCGAATTTAATTATATAAAATGTTTGTTAAAATTTACAATAACACTGTCGTATATTTTATATCGATCGATCCATTCTCCAACAGACTATGAAAAATTTCATTCCTAAATTGGCTGTGAATAATTTTCATTGTCAACTTTGCAATGATAAACCCCCATTCTAAATTTAACAATGAACAAGGAATAGGAGGTTTTTATTCCAAATTTGAAAATGGGGGTTCATCTGTCTGCCACTGAGATATAGTCGTATTCTGCAATATCACAATTAATATACTTTCGATTCTTTTTTCTATGTGCAGATTTTTTCATTCCACATTCTTTACAAAAATATGAACAACTCTGATCCTGTAACATGTGTAATAATACTTTCTTTTTACATTATTGAATTTTAAAAATTCAATCTTGTATTACAACTTTGTTAACATCTTTTAATGCGGAATTATCGGAAAGAGCTGCGTTGTTTAGATTAAAAAGCTTACTGCTATTTAACTTTTGCGGAACGTCATTGGATGTAGCAATTTGAACAATTGGCGTAATTCTATTTAAAACAGCAGTTTGAAGTTCAGTTTGTATTTCAGGGGTTCGCAGAATAAAGGTACTTTTTGAAGAAGGTGAAGCTGTTGCAAAGCGTCTTTTCTTCGCTAAACTTGGAGTGCTTGACAAAGACACCACAGGCAATTGAGCGTTCACCGCAACTTGTGGTACAACCTGTACTATCTCAGGATTCATGTTAATTACTTTAGGTCCGATTAATACAGAGTCACCTAAAAGAAAATTTTACATTTTCAATCTTATAAACACTTATTATAATACAAAAATACAAAAATATTTGACCAAAAAAATTACATCAACAATTATTTTTTATACTTCTAAGCATGTACGTTTTAACAAGTATAATAATTAAAAAAAGAACAAATTAAAATTTTATAAAATCTTATTCATTATACTTTTAATATCTTTAATATCTTTAATTATACCTTTAATATCTTATTTGCTTTCAAAAAATATGCAAAATAAACAATGAATTACCAAACGAACAGCGTGGTCATCTTTTTATAAAAAATCTACAATATCTATTTGACTCGAAAATTGGACTCGCACATAAACAAAAAGAAGTGAACCTTTCTCCATTGCCTTGGTAACAGGACAGTCTTTATGTGCCAAGAGAAGCGTTTTCAGTCTTGCAATTTCAGTATGCAGATTTTTAATCTCCAGCTGCAAAGCGGCATTCTTTTCATTGGCGCAACTAATAGTTCTCTGTAGCTGTTGAATCCATTCTTTTCTCTTGGCACGGCAGCGCATTGAGCTTGCACGATTTCGCTCGCGCAGCTCTTGTTTCTTGTTTTGCTCGCCGCTACCCCGCTTCGTCCCTACGCTCTTCTTTGACAATACGGTCCTTCCATCTTCATCTCTATCATTTTCCGTCGATATTCGTCGACTCTGATCAACTTCGGTATCCGTTCCCTTAGTTAAAACCTCTTTCAGTTTCTATAAATAATTATATTGATTCTTATTATCACATTATAATTATCACTTTCATTCACTGTGGAAAGAATTCTTGAAAATAAAAGCCTTTGTTTGACTTTTATTCTTAAAATTATTATTAACGTTTGCAAATTTTGTACAAGAAATTTTCAAGTCTATTTATTAAAATCTTTAAACTTCAAAAAATTTTTATCTAAGTGTTTTTACCTAAATTTTTACCTAATTTAAAAAGTATTTAATAACTCTTTTACAACTTGAAATCATTTTATATAGTAGATAAATATAAACATTTTTAAAAATTATTGAAAAAAATGTGTTGAAATTCATAATTTCAAACATACTAAACAATTTCAACAAAATGATTTATACAATTAATTGCAAGAATTGTAGAATCTTAGATTCATATTTAGACTTGTGTAGAAATAGTAATAGGATTAAAGTACAAAATGAGTAAAAAAAAATACCAATTTAGCTAAAGATAATCTCGGTGGGTTTGGCTTTTTTGAACATTTGAGCGGTGGATTCGTTTTGATCACCACCGTTGACAACTTTCTTTCCGAAGAAAGTACATCTGTGAAATCATCTCGATCGCCAGCAGCGATGGGCGTATGGCACTCAACACTCTCATTTACAGGAAATGCAGTTAATTGCATTAGCTTCCCATTGGCCGTTTTCAACAATAATTGGACATCTTCTCCATTTATACTTCTACATATAGAAAAAAAATGAATCATTGAGATTAAATAAATGAATTAATGCAAATGGAATAGTGACACGATAATTGAAAAGGTAACTAGAATTTGTATACTTGACACGATAGATTTTTCAAGCGAATTCATAATCTTTTTAATAACTGTTCAGAATAAGAAGAATCCAAAGAAGAATACAATAAGAAGAATCCAAAAGATGGTATACTGAGTTTATTCTTTTAGTATATAAAATTTTAGATAAAATATTGTTTTTCAGTATTCACTACTCATATTCTAAAAACATCTTGTATGTGTATGTATATCTTGAATAAAACGTAAGTTCTATTTCTATAATAAAATATATTTCTTTAAATTTGATTTTAAATAATAGAATTAAAGTGAAGAATGACTTACAAACTTTGGGGAGAAGACTGATTTGTTCTCTTGTTGATACCAGACTCCTGGTTAAATTTATCTTTTTTCTCATAGATGATGGACTCGTTCGTCTTGTCGATCTGCTGAAATACATTTTCATCGGGCAGATGATTGTCGTTTCGTGAGCTGTCAAGCAAATCGTTTTTAGCTACGTCGAGAACTGTCGCTACTGGAGCCGATGACAGTTCATCGATAGCGCTGGCCGTGTGAATAATCTGACCGTTGGTGACTTGACAATCAGTGATGTGAGGAAATATATGTGGCGTATGCAGCGTGTCATCGGATATGTCCGTCTGCGGGTAAAAACACCATTAACGCGCGATTTAATTGAATGCATTACAATCCCAAATACTTTTCATCCATGCTAATGAAATCACGTCATTTGACGTTTCATTTCACTGAAGGAGCGCACGTCGTGTTATATTGCACGCTGTTGTGAATTAATTTTACAATAATTGTCTTTGCTTGTCATTTAATTGCATGCTAAATTAATTCCAATATTATGTAATGATGTAGTAATGGTGACGATGTTATTAATAAGGATAACGTGAATACATATAATAGGTATTGTACTGAAAATTAAGTTCAAAAATGTATATAACTGTTACAAAATTTATGTTTTATTAATTTAGTAAAACTAAAATGAGTATTTCTTGTATAACAACTACCCTATAGAAAAGACTTGTTGTGATAGTATGTATACTAAAAAGATGATGTAATCTGTAATTATCTGATTTAAAATACATCAAAATTCATTTTGATGAATAAAATAAAATTGTAAAATGTTAAAATAAAATTGTATTTTTTTTTCTTTTTGTTTGACAGTTGGCTCAGTGCTTTTTTCTCAATGTATTAGTAAATAAGCCAAATTTTTGTTAAAGTTAAATATAGATATTAAATATTCATGCACAGTAAAACGACAAGACATATCTGAATTGTTGAGATATACAATTTGCAACTTTTTTTTTATTGTAATCTTGCAAGTTTATAAAAATAGGATTGTTAAAATTAATTGAAGTTTATAATAAGTTTAAATTAAGATTTTGTACTTTGTGTTTCTACAATAAAAATTGAAGATTTATTATGTTTTTATATACCAGAGTGAAAGCACTAATAAAATTATTGTTCGCAAGTAATATGTACTAGTTATAACTTTATTAAAGTCATCAAAAGTAAATAGTTTAATTAGAGAGTTCACTTAATTTTGTAGTAAAATATATGAATTAAATAATAGTAATCATACGTCTGAAACTGAAGCTCCAGTTTTTCCTGCTTCAACAGCCCTCCGAAAAGTTTCATCAAATGGATTAACATTTTGCAAATCTTGAAACAAACCCAATTCTTCGCAATTCTTAATAAATCGTGTAGGTGTTGGTGTTTGATCTGTAAAAATCAATTATTATTAAGAACTATTGAATTATGTTTAAAGGACCCCACACAAATTTTAAGGAAAACCAACTCAAATAAATTGCATTAAAGTCAGAATATTTCTATATAAATGTCCTCGAGGATGCAATTACTATTTCTACCAGAATCAATTTCTTTATAAAATTAGTGTGAAGTTTTTTTTTTAGATAATTCTAGACACAGTTTTTAATCCTGAAATTTCAGGAACAGTGTTCTGAGCAATGTAGCCTTAACTTTATTATTTTTTCTAATACTATTGAATATTAAAGTAGGCTATTTTTTTCATATTAAAATGAAGTTTGTGGTAGTAAACAATTAAAAGAATAATAACATGCACATGAATTCCAATGTAAGTATCAGCACTAGTACAAAATTAGCACCGACCTCTAATACATTATAATATTATTACTATTTTCGATTAATGTATAAATAATTATTTCCTTAGGCATTTTTTCATTGTTATTTCTTTAAGATAAAAATAAAAAAATTAGTAAAAATATAGTAAGAAAAAAGGTAAAGTCTTACCAACAAAAACATTTTTATTGTTTGATTCAAAGTTCAAGATCATATCATGCCTTTTTTTATGCACTGTCAAATGATCCTCATTGATGAAACTCTAAAATAAAAAATATTAAGAAATATAAATTCTAAATTACCCAAATAAATTCCTGAATTTTTAAATAGTAAAGAATGATAGCAGTGAATAATACGTTTAGTTATTAGCATACGTTATAGTAGTAAATGCCTTTAATAAACTCATATTATAATTATTGAATTGTTTGTTTAATAGATGTATGTATATATTCTATATGTGTTGTACTCACCATGTTACATCCTGGAGAAGGACAAGCGAAGGGTTTTTCTGAGTCAGCCATGATAACATAAATTTGACTAATTATGTCACTTTATTGACATTACCGAATATCAACTTTTGTAAAACTTATCTTTTTTAATTATGTACAACCATATATATACAGTTACATTATTTAGACTATTTACATGCCACTTTTATGTCAATACTTCGTGAATTTAGAACTATCAAATTTTTACATTAATGATTGTCTGTGATCTTTATCATAACGTCTCTTTACTCTGAAAAAGAATTTTTTTATAAATATAACCTATAAATATGTTAATCTATTATTATTGTTATTTATATATTCATTTACGTTACATTTATTACATTTAAAAGTAAGTTATACACTTACCATTTTGCAAGAAAAATAAATTTTAAATATTTTTCTGATATACATTTGTGATATTTTTTTCTTTGACGTCTCTGTATTTATCCAAAAATTGTACATTCAATTTTTCTTATCTTCTTATTTCTCGTTCTATGTTGCAGTCTTTCATGTCTCAGATAACAGCTAGATGGCATCTTTGGTTGGCAACAATTTACTTGACTGGTGGTAAACGAAGACGCCAAAAAAATCTCACTTATTTTGTTTTCTCTTATTGTTGTTCAACAATTGTTTTTATAATAATGTATTATCTTTATTAATAATAATGAGAATAAAAAGACGTGCAATACTATAAATGTCCAAATACCGACGTAAGATAAGGGTAGAGTTTTCTAATAACATTTTATGAAACAAATTTTTTTCTAGTTCCATCTTTTCTGGCTAAATTCTTGACAATAAATTGGAAAAGGGCAAAAAGATATAGTATATTACTTAACG
Organism: Aradophagus sp. ZL-2020; assembly: GCA_022817685.1. Lineage (NCBI taxonomy): Eukaryota > Metazoa > Arthropoda > Insecta > Hymenoptera > Scelionidae > Aradophagus > Aradophagus sp. ZL-2020. The sequence goes on along the minus strand of JABFOV010002827.1, from coordinate 3,494 downwards.
AGGAAAAAATGAGTTTTATGTTGGTAGCCACATTTAGTTTCGTTCACCAGACAGATGGCGTAACGAGACTTTTCAATTATGGCAATTAAAAAAGAACTTGTTACAACGCCATCTGGTAGTCTAAATTTCTGGTAATTTATTGACTCATTCCGTTATATATGGTTGATTCTTCGTTATAATGATGCTTTTTTAATTTTAATGATGCTTTTTTAAATAGGTATTAAAGATTAATGATTTTTTTGAAAATTTATTGTCTGAAATGCAAGTGTGGTACAATGAAATAAATAAGTAAAATTTGCAATACAACTTTTATAAAAATTTTAATTCTAAAAAGATTCACCAAAAAATAAAAAGAATCAAGGAAAATTAAATTGAAAATTCACGTGCGTTTTCAACATTTAAGGTGTTTCATGTTTTTTTTTTCTTTTTTTTTTAGTATTTCATTTATACAACAATAGTATTTAAGTGAAACGAAATTTCTTAATATTCTATATTTAAAAAAAAAAAAAAAAACTTCGCTTTTTAAAATAATTCTGTTTATATTAAAATAAGTGATACTTTTCTAGAAAGATTTCAGCAACTTGAAACAAAATAATGGTATTTTACTTCTCAGAATTTGATCACAAATTACAAATGTAGAATACAAAAATATAATTATATTATAAAATATTTATAATGAAGACTATGTCTTATCATTTAGCAGTGACTTGTAGACTTTGATGAGGATTCTAAGATCGTCATTACTCAAAAAATGACAAATTTCTTCTATAATAAAGTCAGGCAAATCATTTTGGCCAAGTGCACGGAATGCTTCAATACCTGATTGGATCAACTGGCATCTGATTTGAATATTGTTGAAATGGTTCTTTAACATTACTCCATAAACTTTCAAGTTAACAAATTCATTTTCCTTGAAGTAATTTACAATATTTTCATTTCTTGCACAGCAGATTAATTTATGTACAGGTAAGGTCAAAATATCATACAAGCTATATATATTTGAATCTTCAATTTTTGTTTTCTTCAATAACTCAATCTCCGCCTGGGTTGATTCTTTTAGCTTTTTTGAATATCGAAAATTTATATTCTGGTTGAACAAAAGTCTATAAAAGATTACATATTTGGTAATAAGGTTGTCGTCATCATAATCAACTGGAGCTTCACCATCTGTGTTTCTCTCCAAAATATTTGGCATGTATTCTGTAATTATTGGAAAAAAATTGCTACAGTCTCTCTGAATCGCTAAATGAAGTGGCGTATTGCCTTCTCTGTCCTTGGTGTAAATGTCTGCACCAAACTTCAAAATTAACTTCAGACTTTCTGGACCATAAAGGTTTAAGATAACATAATGTATGAGCGCATTTCCATCTTCATCTTTTTCATTGACATCTATTTCATAATTTAAAATGTATTGCAAGGTTTCTTCATACAAAGAGAGAAATAATGTACCATGTTCCCCATGATAGTTCCCATAAAATATTTCGAAGTTGAAGAAAAAAGAATCAATAAAAATTTTCAATAAACTTTTACTATTTTCTTTAACCATGTACTCTACAAGAAATGGTAGAAAATGAGTATGATTTGTATGAATTGCAATATCGATAGGCAGCATGTATTTGGGCTTTCCATTTATTAGTTTGAAAATTGATTTTAAAGGATTAGCTCCATTTTTTAAAAGATATTCTACTATGGGAAAATTGTTCATTAATATCGCTAAAGTCAGTGGTGTTCCTAGGCCTTTGATTTCTTGATCAATATTATAACCGTGTTTCAAAAATAATTTTAATAAATTTAAATCACCATAATATATAGCAATATGTAGTTCAGAGAGATGTAGATTATTAGTATCTGCAAATATTTTGGCTCCATTTTTGACCAAACATTCAATTACTTGATACTTTTCATTTTTCAAAGGTGTCTGATGTTTAGCATATGGTAAAATACCTATGCTATTCAATAAATCAACGAAATCTGGAGTATCTAAATCGATGTTTCGTAGCTTGAACAGATCCAGAATTACCCTTTGACCACTTGTCAATGCTAAACATAAAGGTGTCTGATAGTATATGTCAAACTTATTCACATCTAAACCCTGATCAATAAGATATTGAATTATTTCAACATTTGCTGATGTGAGTGCAGCAAAATGAAGTAAAGATTGTTGGCATAAATTAAAATCAGCAGTGATTGGTTGCTGTTTTAATGACTGAAGTTTTGCTAAGTCATTATTTTTAATTGCCATACATAATTGCTTGTATAACAGATTTTCATCTGAGAACATGCTGCAAAGTTAATATTTTAAATTAAATTTCAATTTCAAAAATTCAGAACAAAATACTACTTTTAAAACTTCTTTTATGTTAATATATTTCAATATTTGTACTTTACCTTTCTGTTTCCATCATTTATTGTTTTGACTTTTACATTTGAAGAAATCAATTAGTGAAGGATATCTGAAAAGTATAAGAATATTATTGCTATTACAAAATACTAATATTTTAATAAATAATTTAAATATTTTCTGTTGCTTTTAATTTTATTTTATTTAAAAGAAAAAAAGATTAAAATAAAATCTTAATTAACGAAAGAAAACTTCATAAAAAGTTAAATTAATAACAAAAATTACCTAATAAAACATTAAAAAAAAAATTTGTTAAGAAAAACAAAATGGATTGAATTTTCATTTGAAAAAAATACCTTTTTAGAGTAGACGTACCAGTAGATGACCGCGTATCAGTGAAAGACCACGGGATTAGAGTAACAAAAATAGAAAATACAATTTAAACAAGTATGGTTTAAATTTTATTTTAAGCGGTCATTCCTTAGTGCTTTTACCCTGTATAAAAAAATTATATAATTTACTTAATTGAAATGACAAATAAATTCAAATGTGAAATAGCACATTCTGCATGTTTACACTTTATTATAAAATGATTAAGAAAAAAGTAAACATAACCTAATAAATTACGACTGCTGTGGATATAGATATTTCTTATTATGTATATATATTTTTTTATGTATATTGTATAATATTTATTGGCATATAAATATCCTTGAAACTAAAATCCTTTATCCATGACGGAACTTGAGACTTTTATTCAAATAAAAATCTTCAAACTATATATATTTAAACAAAAAGAAAAATAAACTAGATCAAATCAACAAGTGAATGAAAATGTGTATGATATAAACACACACTTCAAAATATACTTGAAAGGAAGTTGCAGAGGGCTAGTTTCTTCGATTCACCACTTTTTTTTTAGATGTTGCATCACTGCTTCCAAAATTATTATATTTTCAGAATGGTTATAGGGGTCCGAAACCTTGAAAAAAATGTAAAACACTTAAATTTATTTGTTTATAACATTGGGTGCGTTTTTGTATGCCTAATAAAATTCTGTGAGCCTCAGATTCTGAAGCAGTGGTGCTCAACCAGCTGTCACTTGTTGAAAACAAAAAGAATCATGTGAATAAAATGCTAAATGATTTTTAAA
>JABFOV010002826.1:0-18389 GCA_022817685.1 Aradophagus sp. ZL-2020 | reverse complement strand
CCTGGTGCAGTGATGAGTACACAGTGAGATGTCACGTGATGCAGTGGCGAATAGAAGTGCACACGTCGCTCTGTAGGTACTGCGCGTACATGTGCGTGTGGTGTCGAGTTGCGTCGGGGAGTTTCTGTGGCGTCGTTCGTCTGTCTATTTTTTTTTTTTTGAAGGGTAGGGCACCCCCCGGGCTCTCCCCCTTCCTTTTCTCCGGGACGGCCCGTGGGGTCTAAAGGCCCCCCCCCTCCCTTGGGCCCCCTTTTTCCCCCCCCCCCCCCCCCCCCGCCCCTCCCCTACCCTCCACTACTCTCATCCGTGTCGCCAACAAACATAAACGTAATACAATTTGCCTATTAAAAATTTGCTTGTCGAGCGCGGCGCGCTTTAATTTGACCAGCACACGCTTTTGAGCAAAGGGAAAGAGTGAAAAGACGTCGACCGCGACGACAATGACCACGCCGCCCAAATAATCGCAATTCGGGCGCAGTCGTTCAGACACAAACACACTTACACATACTTGTTTCCATTTCCCTTACTTTTGAGTTGTAATTGTGTCGCATACGTATCGATTACCGTTTCTTAAATGCTGTTTTGCGTGTTTCGTGGAGTCTATTCATGTTCCTGTTTTAAATACCTTTTATTATTAATTACCTAATATAAATTCACTCGTTCTGTCGCGTTGAGTTCCGAAATACAGCCGTGACCCTTACTAATGTTGTGCGCGCAACCGCGCGCCAATGAAGTCGGCGCGTCAATGGCGCGCGTGCGCGCGCATGCTACACGTATTTAAGTATTATTAATGTCTTATTTGTTACGATACAACAACATACTATACGTATATGGCTCTACAGATGTCCGCTTGCACTGTAACTGAAATATATATGTCAAGGTGTACGCAGCCTCTGGGGTTAGGGGAGGCCGTCCGCACGGTCAGATGGCGCCGTGGACCATGTACTGATTAGGCCTTTAGTTTCATCGCCTTTGCGGCGACCGTCTGCGCATCCTGTCCGCGCACCGATCGCAGCGCCACCCGGTGCCGACGATCGCGCCCTCTCCCCCGCGGGCTGCGATTAAGTTCATTTTTTGCATTTTCTTCGTATTTTTTTTCTTTTTGTCTTCATACTTTTATTATTATTAGTTTTGCTTATTATTTTTTTATTTCGGATTTCGAACTTAGAATTGCTGAACCCCTGACAGGGATCCGGTTTTGCGTCGAATTAACCAGGCGTTTAAGAGTCTCCTACCCGCGTTATGCTTCATCCCCACTACTCGCTGGCAACAATCTCACGACGCGTCGCCGCGTCGAAATTCGCCGATTATTCGTGTTTTATATACAGCTCGCGCGTGTATTTGTTAAGAAACAAGATTTATTACTTGTCGTCAACGGCCGAAATATGAAATCAGGATGCTAATTTACCCGGTTCGAAGAATGTAAAAAGTCAATGAATCGGTCATTATTGTGCTATGTGTGCCGCGATGACGTCCCTTTGTCCGCGCCAAAATTGGTCGCCGCGCAGCTGCCGCATCATCCTCCGACATAGTTTGCTTTTGTTTCACCTTAAGTTAAGAAATACGACTAGACGTCTTTTGATTTCTGGTCTCGGGGCGTGGGCGAACGCGAGACTCAATTTTGGCGCCGTCGTGGAACATCTGCGTCTCGAGGTTACGTGAGGTCGACCTCAACCGTGCGATTCTTTACGGCGTTGCAAGCGAGCAGTTGGTTTCGGTTTCAATTAACCATGGATCTGTGTCGTCCCTGGCTGTTGTTTTGCTTCCATTGTATACAAATATCTTTAAGTTGTACATCACAATATATCAATAATATGACATGTATATACGCATTGTCATGGGAAATGAGAACCAGTCTTATAGCGCTTGATCGTCGGTGATCAGGCATATTCTGTAACAGAAAAATATATACATCTGTATCGTATGTATAGTGCTGCTCTGTAACTCAAGATTTTACAATTGTTATTTATGTATCCTGTACAAAAACGTCAACTACGAGGCAGATACGTCGCGAAGCGGGCGGCGCAGCTACGCGCGTCGTAACAAGGCAGCAGTGCCTCGCGCGCCATCTGTAGGTGGCGCGCACGGCACTCGGCCAGGGGGCGCTCGTGTCTGCGCTCGCTCGTCGGACTCAAACGAAGCGGACCCGCGGGTAGGTCGTTATTTCTTTCATTTTCATTTCTTATCTTTTTTTACCAGTTTTTTCTTCTTTTTTTTTTTACTTTTTCCCCATCATTTTATAATTGCTATTCTTTGCATTTTTATCCATGTTACGTTTAGCTCATTACTTTTTGGGTTGCGTTTCTTAACTCCTGTAAAACTGCGTGGCAACTAGTTTATTATTAAAATTGTTTTTCTTCACTTCATTCTTTTTCTTTTGTTATTGTATTTCTCATCCTACCGGTACCTGCGTCTGAGAGTATGCGGTGTCGCATAAATCGCCGCATGTATCTGTACTGCGTGTTCGTGTATGCCTTTTTTCATTTTATAATAATCAAACGTCTTTTCATACCTTATCATCGTCGTAGTATCATTAAATACTAAGTCGTATCACTATATAATTATTATAGCGAAAATAACGGATAATACAACACGTAGGGGCTTGAGAGTGGATGGGGAATTGCGGGATGAAGGGATAGAACGAGGGTGTTGTTTCTGTTAATTATCATTAGTTTTCTTGTTATTGTTATGATGCTTGTTACTTTTAAGTTGGCTTTTGAAATAGGGGGTTTGACGTACAGGGGAAAGTCATTGAGTTGTTTAAAGGATGTTTAGCTGCTACGTTAGTTGCGGGGTGTCGGGGGGCTGCGTCGATCGGCTTGTCGCATTGAAAAAGACTTCGCCCAGGCTATAGCGTGGAGCCGGGGCCCGCTCCTTTCGCGCCCGTCTGTTACGTGGCGCTGTGCGAACTTTGCAATCTTACAAGCGATCGTGGAATGAGCGGCGGAGCTAAAGTTATATGGTCTCCCCACACATGTGCGTAATAACGGGAACGAAGGTTCACAATCTGCCTACAAATACTAATATTAGTATATCTCCAGTGCATTGTTTTGTTGTTGTTGTTGTTGTTTGTTGCAAGTTTTTCTGTTGATTACTGTTTATGCTGTTATAAGTTGCAGGCTTTATTGAAAGAGTATGGATTTTGGTTAATCGATTAATCGTTCTGTCGCATCACAGTGTTAAGAAATGGACACTTAATCCGAGGACTCGTAGATTCGCAGTTTCTAGGAATAATCTTGCGCTGTTTGCTTATTAAAACGGAACGACTGATGATATAACTGGTAGAATACAAGTTTTCCTTTTACATACGGCTATTACTTCGATATATTGGTAGGTAGTAGTATGTAGTTGTCGACACACAATTTAATGTAAGGTTAATGCTGGCGTTACTGTTTATACTGATGTACTGTTTGTTATTCATTAATAATTAATAAGTTAAATTGTAGTTTGGTTAGTAGCTGTTTATGAAGCTTTCATGGTCGTTATAATCGTTCATATTTATGCAGTTAAATTCTACGCTTTCATGGATACTGATTCTTCGCGGCCCGGCTGGGCCGGCCCCGGTGGCGGCGCACTCCGCGCCCCGCCTTGGGGTCCCACCCGCTCGGCCGCCAGGGTGCGCATCGTCGCCGGCGGGCCGTCGGCCGGGCCACGGGGGTTGCTTGATGGGTAGTGGGAGAGACCATAGTGCACATTTATATTATTACGTAATTATACTTATCGCGTTTATATTCGTATGTAAAATTGATATATAGTATTTATAATTAATGTATGTGTACGTGTGTATGCGTGTATGCGTGTGGGTGGGTGTTTATACGTGTGTACGTGTACCTTATTGGTGTATTATAGCGTTTCGAACTCCTTGCCTAAATAAACGTCGCGTTGCAGTGTACGTAGGAGGATCGTCCGTATGAACAAACGACGGTTTGTCTGTGTATACCTGCGTGTGTGTGTGTGTGTGTATTTTCGTGTGGCGTACATGTGTGGCTGTGGCTTTGTCTGAACATTCGCTTTTATCGCGTTATCTAGTTGCTGTGTGTTATGCGTGGGTATATGTATGTGTCTGTATTGTCACGCTCGCGCGCATGAAAACACCCCCAATCGTTGTTCTCAACGCCGGGCCATCCCGCATCTTCGACGAACGTTGCCGTGTCAAGCGCGAATCGGAGATAAATTATACGGATTGAAAAACGGTTGCTTGTGCGTTTCTGGTTGAGTGTCGAGTGTCGAACTCGAGCATTGACTATTGCAACGAAAAAGGGCTGCTGGGCTGGAAGATGATCGCTGCTACGGCGAATGGCCCGGCTTTGGGGGTGCTGCGCGCGTTCGCCTTCGGTTTGCTGGCAGTGGTGTCTGTGGTGGTGCGTGCAAGTGGAGCGAACGATAGGCAGTGGTCGAGCACCAGTCAGGCTTTGGGTGGGCGTTCGGTCTATGTCGGGCCCCTTTGTATAATTTTAGTATTTTTTTTTTATTTTTTTCGTATAAAATCAACACTGAAGGCACATTCTATCGGACGAGTCGGCCCAGTGTGTGCTGTGAGTGAGATTGGGCGCGGGACCCGTTTAAAGCGCGGCCGCGCGCTCGCCGCGGCTGCCCAATGCGTTATTATTGCGGCTCCGGTGGGCATTATGCACCCCCGGCATTGGCGCGCCGCTCTTCTCGTATTCTTTTTACAAAGATTTAAGGCTCGCGAGAAATGGAGAGAGTGAGATAGAGAGTGTATAGAGATAGATAGAAGGTGGTGGAGCTCGTGGATCGGGCAGGACGAGGTTGGCTTGGGAGGGAGGGGGTACGGACGATAAGTTACAAGGTTAGAGTAGTTATTATTTTAATCGCTAATATTATTCGTTATTTACTGGCCGCCGCGACCGGGCCCCGCGCAAGAAACTGTTTCTGAAAAGTGGCGGTATTTTGATCCGGTTGCCTTCTTCTATTGCGTCGGGTTTTGGGGGTCTGTTCGCTTTTTTCGCTTTTCGTCGAAATGTCTATTTCAAAATTGAGAGCCGGACCGGCGCTCGCCTGAAACTGCCCAAGTTGAACTCAACGTTGTCATAATTTAATTATGGATCGGAGGGTGGATGTGCTCGGGTGGTGATATGCTTGGACCCGCTCATTAGAGGTCCACCGGTGGCCGCTGAAAAATGTACGGCCTCGCTGCGAGGTGCGGCGCTATTGTCGGCTGATATGGCAAAAACTAAATTTTCATCCGGTTTATGTTCGGTATGAAGGGCCAAATATAGTCCAGTTAACATAAACTAATTCCGAGTGCCACCGGGGGCCTCTCTCGAGCGAATCAAGGTCCTCGGGATTTTGCATACTTGCGTGTACGAGTACTTATATGACTGTCGCTGGCACGATACTTGAATACGTGCGTGAAAAAAATCTCTCTTCGTTAACTGTAACTCTTCGATTTGCAACGATGTTGGTGAACTTCTTATTTAACTGGAAGAACGCGAATTCGAGCGTTGCGACCATGTCATGGCCGACAAAGACGCTTCGCACCGACGTCCAAACATCTCGCAACGTAATTCAACATTAAGCAACTAGAAATATTAATTGACTAATACTGACTGAGAACTAATTAACGTGTCGATCACGATGACCGTAAGAAAGAGGAATTGACTAGCTAAGCAAAACTAAAACTCAACAACCGACGTCAACTGACGACGGATCAACGCGAGAAACCAAACGATGCTCAACCGAATTGATTCTTAATACCACAAGTAGAAAAAACATTTAGCCTGGTGGTAGCCAAGTTAGGTGTCAATGAGATTATGGAAGACCCAACTCATACCCGACTTAGAACTCATGTGGCTCAACTTTTTCCCTACTCGAAACCGGACGGCCGGACGGGCCGTAACGAAGAAATAAGAACACATAACAACGCATCTAATGGTCTGCCGTTTAAGTATCTCAATAAACAATCACAAATCTACACAACTATCAAGCGCCCTTCCAGTGTACGACGACTTGCCTCAAACTGGTGGCTTTTTTCCGCGGTCCAATCGAAAGTAATTGATCTGAGTCATACGATGATGAACGCTGCAGAAATCTAAGTCTTCGACGATCGCAATTGCATCCTCGAGCGCAATTCAGCGGACGTGCGAGTTCCACATTGGGGTCTGTTTTCAATTCGAAAAATAATTCATTTCGATAGACAAGAGCTTGATCGTGTGGTATTTTATGGTTCACTTGAAAGTGAAAGTTGGAATAAGTTTGAAGTCTGCAGTGTTTGTGAAGAAACAGTTGCTATTCGGAGTTGAAACCGGCACGTCTGCTGGAATCGCTGCGCTCAATTTATCACGAATGATTCGAGTACGATTGGGGCGGGTAGAAGGGTAAGGTTCTTCCGACGGGGGGACAAGGGCTCAACGGATGGCATAGAGTTCTAAACGCTCAGTGGTTTACAAACATTCATCATTGAACAGATCATTTAACTATATCGCCTTGTAATACAGTTAGAATAGTTTATAAACGTAAGTTATATCAATAATATATTTATATTTATATTTATATATTTATATATATAATATATCATTAATGTTGTGTATCTAATTATAATTACGTTTTATTACGAACTATGAATGAATGATGGGTAAGAAACGACCACTTTCCTAAAATAGTGTGCTCCACACCGGTTCCATAGGAGTTTCGGCAGTTTTCCACATTCATTCTTTCTCGCTCTTTTTTTTTAATTCAGAATCTTGTCATCTGAGCACTTCATGGAGTAACAAGAAGCAAAGGGAAAGAAAACTTGTAAAATCCTCTAAAATTATGAATCGACCAGACGCGTCAGTCGAGATATACTACTCCATAAGATTCATCACCTTTTTTTGTTTCCATCTTGCATCCTTTCTTCTTTTTGTTTTGCTTCTTAATTTGTTTTTGTTTTATTTTTTGTTTTTTTATTTTTAGGCCTCCCGATAAGACCGGTGCGTAGAACCGCTTTTGCGCAGTGGATGGTTTATTAGCCGCCATGAATCAGGTTTTCTTAGTATTGCATTTAATACCGTTTATCGTACACTTGTCAATACAAACAAGAAACATAATAATCGTAATTATCAATGTATTAGTAGTTGTGGTAGCAGTTGTGTAATAATATTATTAATAGTAGCAAGAATAATATTCATAATATTGATGCCGATTAATACAAGTAATAATTATAGTAACAGTTGTAACAACAGTAACAATCACGAAACGTAATCGAAATCATATCATAATTATGCGATTACTCGGTGACATTGTCGCGACGACCAAACAAAACCACTTTTGGCTGCTTCGCTCCACGCGCCTCGCTGTTCGTCAAACTATGCCATAGTTTCTATGCGAGGTACTATTCGAGTAGTTTTACGGACTGACTATTAACGTGTTCAAGTGGCTCGTGGTCACGGATTCGTTTGGTCCTCGTTTCAAGCTCGCGCAATAATCGTTCGGTATTTATACACATTAATGAAATCCTTGTTCGGCTTTTTTGAGCTTGTAAAGGAAACGTCGTGGAAAATTGAGCTCAACCGTGGACGCGCGAACACGCTCACGCAACGAATCCGTTGTCGAAGAAATCGATGGAAATCGCCATACAGACAAACAAGCGGAAACCATAATCCCTATTATTTTGATCATTTACTCCATATTCACTGTAAGATAATCTATGGTTCACTGTGTGTTTAAATAACACGTTGACGGAAAGAAGAAATTCTTATACGTTGGGAGTCTGAATTAGATCACGTGGATTGAATAATAACGGCGAGGTAGATGGAGGCGAATGATGGAGGAACGCACTCTGTGTCCTGCATTAAATACCATTTTTCTTTTTTCTTTTATCCTTTTTGCTTCTTTTACTTATTCTCTGTTATTATCGGTTGAATTATTTTATCAAATTATGTTTTAATCATTGACGAATACTCATCTCTTGAGAGACACATCCTTACTCCAAAACTGAACAACTCGTCACTTGCGAGCAGCGACATTTCTTGCCCCTATAACGTATTTTGAGATTACCATTCCAAACGATTCACTACTATTGTTGCATTACTGTTGTGAATTTTCTATGTACCCAAAATTGATTATGTTGATTTTTCGTGTGCTCGTTGCAGCTAGAGATAGTTCGTCAACTTGATTCCTCTATGTTACCTGTTATTTAACTCGTTCGCATTATCGATACTATGGAATATTTGCTATATTCTGGCATCAAAGGTTGTGTTGTCTTTATCTTGCTCCTTTTGCTTTGCTTTGGTTTACATTGTTTTGCTGATTAACTGCGTCTTCACATTATAATTCACAAATGTCGAAATCATTTGTATGTAAAAGTTTCTTTTCTAGGCCCGTTGGTGCTTTTAGTCAAGTTTTTTTTTTTTATTGATTCATCTATCGTGCTTGATTAAAAAAACTATGTTGAATAAAATTCCTCGTTTTCGTTTTTCCTTGAGAGTACGACTTGTTATCTTTGGTGTGAAAAGGTTGGATTACAAAAATGTATTCAATATATACAAATTTTAATTTGTTTTTCGTGAGAATGGTTGCATCGATGTTGCATTGTTTAATGACGGAACTGATAGTGGTAGTTAAAAAGTACCCTTATAATTGTTCCTTGGAAGAGTTATCAAAAAGTTAACGATTTTGAAGTAAAATGAATACAAAATGTGCATTGTCATGATTTTCGGGTAAGGTGATGCAGGGTATGCAGTGACGATTAAATAAATGATGGTGATCGGTCATTGATTAATTATAATGATTATGTATAGAGTTGGATTGGACTTTTTTAAAAATTTTTTAATTATCTTATAAAATTTAATGTAAATAACGATCACATTTTAAAAAACTGTGTTCAATCAATTTGATACTTTACTTTCGCAATTCAATATTTGAACAAAGTTTTGTTTAGGAATTTATTTGTTATTAAATGCAGGGCTGTTTGCTGATAAGGTTTGATTAAGCAAAATGCGATGTTGAATTATACAATATTTTCTTTATCATTTTTAAAATAATCGCGTTCTCATATTTACACACCTTTGGCTTTGTAAATACGAAAAGCTGTTATAAAATTTTGATTCTTGCACTTTTCGATCTTGTAAAAGATGCACTGCATTATCATGCTCGTCACCCTATAAAATAAAGATTCAGTTGGAATCTAAGATGGAAATGTTGAAATTCAGTAGTCATGTCTGACACTGATGTAAATATTAATTTAGCATTGAAATCTATTAATTATTTCGTTAAATAATGCAACGGACGATTGAATTATAAATATTTTATTTATTTCGAGATGCAATTTGTTACGTCGCTGAAGTTAAAACAACACGAAAAACATTGGCATGAATTTAAATTAATAGTAATTTTGAAGTGTAGAGAAGACAGAATTAAAAGTTGACGCTGATTCTTTAATGTCATGTTTTTGAAATCACAAGTCAATGATATACGCGCGTATTTAAATCATAATGCATAAATTACTTTGCACAATAACGCAACCATGAATTTTCAAGTAGGAAGGTGTCTTGCACCTGACGCGATGTTTTGCCGAGCCGTTGCTTTTTAAGTTACTAAAACAATGGAAAATTGACATTGATCACAGTTAATGACGGCCGAAATGAATGGAACGAACCAGAATTTAGAGCTGCACCGAATGAAAGTTACCATCCTTAAAAGCAGCGGGGCCAAAATCCTCGAACAAGAATAAGCTAGAATAAGCAAGTATCGGAACACGATTCTATTTGTTAGTCACAGCATGTTTTCTTTTGTAATTGATTATGCACGTAAATATGTATGATTTTCATTTCATTCATAGCGCTACTGAGCCGGAAGACAGGGTTGTTTATTTATTTTATTTCCTCTCTTTTTTTTCTAATCGTATTCGTTTTTATCTTTGCCTTTTAATCTCTTCTTTTTCACATTTGCCCGCCTTCTTTTCATCCTAATCAGCTTTTGTTCCATTTTTGTTCGTTTCCCTTGAACTTATACTTGTGTCATCCTCAGAAATTACAGTGTGTACATTATCTACTCGCCAAAGTTCTGCCAAATGATATTGTATGAAAAATGGTTAACTTAGAAGCATTTTTACTCTCAATAACACATATTCAACGGCCATTATAATTTCATCACTTTTTTCATTATTTTGTTTTACCTTAATATAATCACTTATTAATCGTTTTCTTTTTTCTTTTATTTTTTTTCTTTTTTTACAATATACGCGGACCTCCCGGTAGGCAAGGAGGCCGGCTTCTCTGTATAATTTCTTTCTTTTTTTTCATCATTTCATCTCACTCAAACGCTACTTCTACCTTTTCTCCCTTCCACCCTTTTTCTTCATATGTCTCATCTTTCTTTTAGGATCAGTTTGCGCCGAACGTCTTTAGCCCATGGCTCCGAACTCAGTTTGAAATATCGCTGATGTTTGGTGTCGATCTTATTTGACTAAGAACATCGTTTTATTATGTGAGATCGTGACATTTTTGGCTAGAACGACGGTCGCATCAAGGACACTTGGCTCCCTACGATTCTGTACCATCCAATTTATTTGAATATAATTCCACCGCTCCTCACTTTATTTAAGTCCCAACTTTTAATATCCTTGAACACCGAGAAAATGAGCGCGAGGCGCACGCGCGGACGAATTTTGAATAATCTAATTATCAACCAGCTGAGGACCGTTACACCGCGAGCGCGAGCAGCGAAGGTGCACACAGCTTTAATTGTCTATCAGAAGCCGGAGTCATCGACGGCTTGCGCGTCCCTCTGCAACTCAAACGGGAAAAAATATATATTTCTCTCTTCTACTATATATCTGGCATGACGTATGCGTACATCACGTGAAAAAATAAAACCACCGAATTCCGCTGCTCGCGTTCGCCCGTCGACGCAATTTCGATTATACCAAATATTATGTGCAATTAACCACTAATTTACTTCTTATAACGCAGCTCGCTCCAAGGACCGGTGCTGCCCATTCTCTCGGTTTCGTGAAGTTATTTCAATCCATTAACCTCAACCGCATAATAATCCATACTAACGTATAGGCATTACCACGTTTAATGTACGAGATTATCACAAAGAAAAAAATTTTTTTTTCATTCGGTGTCAACAATTTGTTTGTTGCCATAACACTCGCGCGTTTTCTTCTTCATTATTTTTTTTGTTTCTTCCCTTATTTCCCCTTCTCCTTATTCACTCTATCATAAAAATGTTAGTAGTTTCACTTGCTGTCAAACATTTACACGTCACTCAGTCACTCTTTCCTCACATTCGCACGAATTTCGTCTCACAAATCGCGGAGGAGCGCGTTTTCCCTAAGCTCTACGGAAAAGTTTATATAACCTCCTCCATAAGTTACTTTTTGTGTGTGTGTATTTTTTTTTTTACTTTTTTTTCATTGTTAATGCATTCTAAATGACCCTAGCAAATAAACAACTATTTTCTTATTTAACCTACTCCGATCCTGTTTATCACGGCTTAACCTCGAAAACCCGATAGTTCATTAATAATAATAGTTATCATTATTAGTTTATTACTGTAAAGTAGTTATGCCATTTGGCCGTTTTATCTTTAATTACTTGTAGTTTAATCGTCAATAGCTTGAAAGTATTTAACGTTAAATACAATTACTTAATATTCTGTTTATGTGATTCCTTATGAATGCGTTTGAGTAAATACGTTTGTGTGTAATGTTATTCCTCCATTTACACTTCGGTATTTCTATATCGTCATCATTTATTCTCCCATTGGACGAGTCGATCGGTTTCCGCTTCTTCCTTTTCTTTCTCTATCTTTATCGTTATCTCTTTATCAACTTCGCTTACTTTTCCTTCCCTTGCATTTGTGGAGTGAACGGTGTCGATGCAGACAAATTTTCATTTGTTTCTCTCTTTTTTTGCCTCTTTATTTTGTTTGGATCTTAACTAATTAGAATATCTTGTTCGGTGACGTTTGACTTGATCTTTGCGCACGCCGAAACCTTCATCTCAGAACGTGGCCTGTGAGAATGGGCGAATAATGTGTCCCTTCGCGTGCTGTGCGCGCATTTTCGGCGAGCTCTTTCGTCGCTTGTTGAATCAAGTTGATAGGCGTCCGTTCGCACCGTGGTGCGCGCCCGGTTGCGTTACTTATGCTGCCCCTGGAACAGCCGCAACCCGTCTTACACCGGTGCTTGCATCAATTCGGCCATTTGCATTCAAGTTATGCCAAAAACAGTAACTTTGAATTTTAACGTTCAACGTTTTACTTAGAAAAAACATTTTATATTGAATCTAAAAAATGGCAAGAGTATACGATTATGAATTTAATTGTTGGCAAATATGTCATTGCGTAGAACAAATTTTATTAATCATACTTATCCTTTTGCAATGAGTGTAATATGATTTTACGTCGCAAATTCTCACAATATTTTTCTTTTTTTTTTTTTTTTTTTTTTTTAAACTTAATTTAGACTTTTATGTTGTAAAATAGTTTTAAGTAGTTTTGACCAACAAAAATAAAATAAATGCAAAGAACAGTCGGTAATAAAATAAAAAAATCAAATAAAAGGAAACAAAGATAACTAAACATTAAAGTATAAACTTTATCGGACAATAGCCACATGGAAGGCAACAGTTAACGTTAATGCACTTCTTGCAAAGGATTTGGCGTAATCTTCGTTCCTTGGCAAGGGTGGATGTTCTTCATTGCTCTCGACTCATAGTTAGTATTCTAACGACTGTTACTCGGCACTACAAATTACGTAATAGTCAGCGTCGGGCTTCTTCCAAGAGTTTATTGTCCCGAGTAGGCATGTATTGCGGGCATGAATGGAGGCAGGAAACTGGTGGCGAGGAAGGTGACAAAGACAATCGAAATAAATCAAAATGATAGACCAGTAAATAAAGTTCAGGGTTTGTCGTTTATTTGCGTAAATAATAAATAAAATAATTCTAAATTCTATTAAATTTTAATTTAAAAATAGTGACTCGTGACTAGGTTCAAACTCACCACTTAATAAAAACGTCGTGTGTCTCGTGTGATGTATGCATGAGTACGTGTGAATCATAAATCCGTGTATTTGGTGTACTTTTTCAATCGAAAGTAAGTAAATAAGATAGATAATATAATAAAGAGAATAAAATTAATGACGATGATAATATAATCGTAATAATAATAGCAATGTCCGTTAATCTAACTAAACATATAATAATAAAGTGGCGTTGGTCGGAAGAGCGGAGGGGGAAAGACACATTACGAAAACGAAACTCAAACAATCGTCAAACTAAAACGCGACTAATTTACCATTCAGTCCTCAAGAACGAAACTCTCAAAAGACTAATACTTTGTTGCGTAAATCTTGACATTAACCTAAATGTTGCATTGTGCTGCCCTCGCGACAACAGTAATAATAATAATTATAATATTAATAATAATAATGATAATAATAATAATAATTATAATAATTATAATAATAATAATAATAATAATCGTAGCGACATATATACTTATTATTTATACAATAAATAATATAATATTTGATTTTTTGAACATATTTTTGTTTTGTATATTACAATGAAAGCTTAATGCGTTCGTCAAAGAAGAATAATTACATTATAATTAATAAATAAAACTTTGTCAAATTATCTACAGAATAATGCGAACGCGTCGAAAATACTCTCGCACTGTCGGTAGATCTGATCCCCGTAAACATGCAGAAGCGAGTGCAAATACTGCGATATTTGAGTCGTAACTTCATATTGCCTTATCACTTTCATTTTGCCAGCGTATACAAGAGAAGCCACTTAAAAAATTGATTCCATTCTCCTCGTTGAAACCAATCGACTTTTGATAAAACCATTTCCAACGAATTACATTTCAACAAAAGTCACGTTCAACGAAGAAAAGAGAAGCCGGGTTGATGGGAATTCGATTCGTCAAGTTAACTTCATGAATACGTATGCGGACCGCCAAAGTCCGTGAGTCCATTCTCGCATTGCATTTTCGGTACTGCGTTACAGGATTCGACAAAATATTCTTGTCAAAAGGTTAAGTATCATCACATTAAAAACTTCAAGCGCTCCGACATATCAATGCCAGGTTGAAGGACTAAACATTTTTCTCAGCGTGATTTACAACTCCTTTCAAGAGCGCAAAGCAGTTAGCGCTCGTCGTTGTGTTTCATTTTTCGCTGGTTTGCTATTGTGGAATTTCGTAGATTGTTCCAAAGTTGTGTGTTGCGAGCGCCGAAAGTTGCGCTTAACTGCTTGCTCTCACCGAATGAATAAAATACGCTGGATGTAATGAATTAGTCACTGAGTAATAGCTTTTATTTCAGGTTGAGCTCCCGAAGCGACCCGAGTCCGCGTCGCCATGTTATTCGGGAATAAAATGGCCACGCGAAGTTGTTGCCGATCGTTCGGGAGCCCACCGGAAACAGCGTCACGAAAGTAATTCCGCAAAGCGGGAATCACGTGTTTTCACTTTTTTAACACGGTCACAAAGATCATCGGTAAAAGTGGCAATCGAACGAAAAAGTGGTGGTCGAGTCTGGGCTGGCAACGTTTCCTTGGCTATTGCAACTAAAAGTGAATCCTGCATGGGGGTTTGTGATCCGTCATGGAGCCGAAAGTGTGCGCGGTGGCTTCGTGATGTAAAAAAGTGAAGACCCGTAACCCCGAGGTCGCAACAAGCTTCGATTGCACTAGTGCAAAAGTTGACGGTGTATTGCTCTTGGTCGAAACGAAACGCATTTAATACTACGTACTACGAGCGCGCTTAGGTGCGCGCAACTAAGCATACAACTTGACTTCCCTTGGCCGAATGAAAATGCTAATCGCAACGGGCGCGCTGCCACGATCGACCACGAGCGGCCCTTCGCAATTTCGGGCGCGATCGAGGCCGAAGCGTGGCGAGGTCGACGATCCGTCACTTGATCATCATCTTTTCGCCATCGTGGCTTGCGCGAACTTCGTGTCGGCGCAACAAAAGTCACCTGGCGCACAGGTACGCGAAGACGATTCGGGATTCTGTTAGCGGGTTCTGTCTGCTGGGTGCAAAGCGAGTAGCTAATCAAGTCGCGCAACGGCGCGAGCTATTGTCAGTCGGTCCGCGTGATTCCACAGTGATCGATGACAGAATGAATGAATCGGCGTGGCTCGTTGGATTGGCTATTGAGGTCGTTTATACGATGACAGCTAATGAGTGTTTCCCTTGGCTTGTCACCTTGCGAATCCTCTTAGGTCTGAAATAGGTTTCGAGTCCTATCCGGTGACAGACAGACAGGTAGGCAGCCAGGCAGGCACACAGACAGACAAAAAACAGACAGTCAAACAGACAGACAGACAGAGACGGACAGCCAAGCGTTGCGTTGGATTCATAGAGTTATCTGCCTCTCCGCCTGTGCTTCCCATTCGCTCGCGTTCGTTCGATATGTTACTAAGGATACCTGATGCCCTCGCCCGGCCTGACGGGGTCGGTCAAGGTCCAAAGCCAGGCAGGAACCTTCTTGGACGATGTCGTTCTTACCGATCATCACGTGACCGATTGATCTTCGCTTTATTATTTTCGCCTCGCTTCAATTCTTCGTCGTTTCGTTTCATCTGCATATAAGCAGCTGCGGGCGTCGCGCGCGGCGACCCTGCGCTTATTCCAGCTGCTCGAGGAAATTCGGGCTCTTGAAGTACTCGGGAACTGGGTCGTCCAACCTGGAAATCACCTTGTAGATCGACTTCTTCCACGACTGCTCCGAATCCTTACCGCCTTGAATCGCCTTGAAGAATTCCTTCAGCGTCTGCTCAACAACGTGTCTGAAGTTACTCGGCACCTGAAAAGACAAGCGGTCCGTGCATTATGGTTGGTTCAACGTTTTATCCCTAACCTGATATGCGAAATCATATGTAAACTCATCGATCATGCTCGAGTCGATAACTAGTATTTTTTATGTTGTTTTGTACGATAAAAATTGTTTAAAAACCGTTTTGATAAATCTAAAAATCGCTTTGATAAATTAGATTTTATTGGTTGAAATAAAATTTGACCTAAGAAACATGTACTTATTGAGCGGTTAACTTTTTTGCATTTATATTTTAATATGATTTACATGTTTTAACAATTCATGCTAATTTCTATTCAAATACTGAGTTCTACATTTAAAGTATTATTATGTATCATATTTTTTTATGATAAACAAGTATGCTTATAAAACATATGATTTTCAATAAATGAAGTTCTTGCGAAGGGAAGTAATAATTAACTTGATATTCTGCCAAATTAACTGTTGGTATTCGTAATGAAAATCAATTTTTAACCGATAAACATGAATCGATTGAAAACTGAAATTCCTACATTTAAGTAGAGTGCTATTCGGCGTGCTCGATAATTATTATTTGGAATTAAAAGCCGCCCAAGTACAATACGAAAAAAAAGTCAAAACGATGATGTTGGACGAGTTACATTCGCTTAAGCACAGACGTTCAACATACATAAGCGTTAAATGAAAAAATAAAAGCAATGGCGCCTTCGTTCGATACAACTCTATAACATAATCATTTTCAAAGGGGTAATAACTTTGATGTAAAAAACGCGTGCTTATAGAACTTTAGATGAATATAAAAATCAAAACCCGGTAAAAATCTTTCCATCTATCTTTTTATCTAATCTTTTATCTTAATAGATTTTTCAAAAGGAATGTATGCCAGAATATGTGTCCAACGCGGTGACTTTTACAATCCTGTCGTGACGATTCTCGCGCTCAAAGCCGCCTATCGAAAACTAAAACTAATAAAGCGAGTGCGTGTTTTGTGTAGTTGCGCACCTGAGGGCCCCATACCTCAATGTGGTTGTTGCGGTTGTAGTGAAGATTGAGCACTCGATAAATCTCGGAATCGCCGCCGACGCGAAGATCCTCAGCATTCTTGACACCTTCCGACACTGCTTGCCTTGCGTACTTTTCCATTTGGATGTAATAAAATTCTCTGCAAAAGACAAAAAAACGGCCCGCTCATTAAAAACGTACTTTTTCCCTTCTTTTTGTCGTTTTTCGTTTACATTTCTTCTTCGTTTCCTTCGTACTTTTGCTTTTTACTTTACTTTTTTTATTGCGCATTGTAATTTGCGATATGATTAAAAAACTGGCTGGTAAAAAGTCAAAGCGTACGGTTGAAAGCGCGCGTTTACTTAGACGAAAAAAAAGTTTTCACCGTTGGCCTTGCGGAGCCGAGGTGAATACCTTTCCGCGTAAAAGTGTAACGAGATATCATTGAAGAAAACGAAACAAGGGCGGGCGCCTCCGTACGAAAGCAAGCAAGCGAACGAGCGCATATGCGAGGCCGCCCCTGTGCGGTAAAATTGAGAAAATGTTTGCGTCCATTAATTAACGCAGTTATGCTAACATAAGTCACTAATTGACGGGTAATTATTGTGGCAATAGTGACCCGAGCGGCGCGCCGGTTGCGGCAAAGTCGAGCAAAGAGGGTGGCGAATGCGCAAGGAACGGGGCCGCGTCTTTGTGTGAAAAATTACTGACGGTACAATCAAACTCAACGAAATTCTAATGACCGTTTTGCGACGTGTTTACTGGATAAGTAATTAACTCTGCATTTTAGCGGAGGAACGTTGAGATTAAACCTTAAGTTGAAATACAATTTAAGCAACTGATTTTTTTTAATTCATGTTTTCAATTCTCTGTATTAATTACTTATGTAATCATTTACTGTTTATTTCAGTTACTAGAAGTGGAAATCAAATTATAAGATGTAGAAATAACATTTGAGTTATCCTGATGAAAATATGTCCATTGAATTTTAAAACAATGTAATGTAAGTTTATTGAATTAATAACTTATAAAGTTCGTTTTTAAGTTTACAGATATCGATGTGGCATGGCGAAATTTCTATCGCACAAAAAATACGAGATAAGTCATATGCAGTGTTATCAAAAGGTAAGTGACAACGTATTTTACGAGTTATATTTTAAGAAATCACTGAGTACGATTAGAATTTTTTCTTATCATATTTTCTTGTAACTTATGAAAAAAAGAAATTGAAACATTCCGAATATGAATTTGATTGTGTAAAATTTATATTACACAATTATAAATTCGCGAATATTTTAAATTCCGATTAATAAGATGTAAAGTGTGTTGTTCTTTTATTCGCACAAAACTTAACGTGTCACAAATTTTGTTTTGCTTCAGTCTTTTGATATTTTTCGCAGCGATATTTATCTAAGTTTATTCTTGATAAAATATAAAAATCCATATATTTTAACCAAGAAATGTTTGCTTAATGCATTTTGTTTGTGAATATAAGAAAGAATAGTGATTTCTTAAAGTACATTTTTATATACATATATATATATATATATATATATATATATATATATATATATATATATAAATATTTTCTATGTCTTTTTACATATATTTATATTCTGTGATATTATAT
>JABFOV010002825.1:0-18396 GCA_022817685.1 Aradophagus sp. ZL-2020 | reverse complement strand
TTGTGTTAACAGTTTCCATAATAAGTTGTAAACTTTTCAATATAATGTAAATTTCAAAAAGTAAGTATCAAATATTTGAATAATGTTGACATACAACACTTTTAACGTGAAATGTTGTCATTTTTAAAACGACTTGTAGAAGACAATTCAACATTTTTGGTGCTTAACTCAAATAACTTTTTTTTCGAATGAATAATTTTTTAGATCAATGACTTCAATCTATCAAACATGAAACAGTTTTTTGATAGTTTACACAGTTTGTACAGTAACTTGAAAAATCAAAACGCTTTTTTAATTAGTTTTACGACTGATGGTATAATGATTCAATTCAAATAAAATTTTTCAATTATTCGTAAGTAAACTTCTTTGTAAAGTGAACTTCTTTCATATTTGTTTTGTTGATACGACACAATCATTTGGGTACAACTCGTAAACATCAAGATTGCCATGAAAATGATGCGCATGTATTGTAAGTGTCAATATCTAATCACAGTATTTATTTTATTCTAAATTCGAATCGCAGAATCGAGATTACTAGTTTTTCTTATAATTAATTTTTATCATCTTGCACATAAAAACATAAATATGAAATTCTTGACGTGAATAAACACCTTCAATTCTGCAAAGGAAATTTACAACGTCCTTTCATCAATAAATTCAAAATTGGAAAACTTCACATCATTTTTGATACTAATCACAGAAAGCAAGGAAAGCATATTACAAAACTTTTTTCATAATATTTTACTTTATTTTGTATTTTCCCGTAAATTGTTGAAGAAAAAAGTCTCCAAGTTTGAATTTGTTTTGATTATTGGAAAACGATAAAACTGTTTTGCAATCGAAATTAAATTTATCTGGATCAACGATGAACAAAAATGAACGAATGATTTTGTTTGCAAACGAGATCGGCAAAGTGGCCAAAAAAACGCAAGACTGCTCGCTGACGCGAAAGAAGTTGGGACAGTTGGCCGCGCGGGTATATTATTCCTCGAGTGACAATAATTTTATTAATTGTCTTGCAATCGAGCATCCGCTGTTAGTTACGTATGCACGAGACGAGATAGCGAAGTGATACGCGGAAGTGCAAGCCGCTAAGCAAGGCCCCCTTCAATGCCTCGGCTTAATGTACCTATGTGCACGCGCTCGCGCCAACGTGTATGTGTTACGTGCCGTCTGTCGGGCTGTAAATGAAATGTAAACGGCACGACATCGCCAGCGTCATCTATGATTCCTCATTACCTCGCGCTATCGGTTTGTCTGTTTGAGCGCCGATTCATTCCCGTTTATTTTTACATCTCGCCGAGGTCGCGATTGACCCTTGACAACGCAAGACCGTAATTAAGTCTGACTCACGAACGCGCAACTCGTCGCCGATTAATTTTATTCGATTCCCAATCGTAAGGCTTTGTTTTTTTTTTTTTTTTTCGTTTTTTACTTTATCAGTCTTTCAACAAATTGCGTACGTTATTTTTAATTCTGATATAAATAGTAAAAATTACTGATTAAATGAAGTAATTTCTTGAAATTAATTATTTTATTTCTGCGGTTTTTGTAATGGTAACAGTAATAGTAAAATAATCTCTTTAGGAAAATTGTTTGACGACTTTAAAGTATTGTTTCTCAATGTTTTTGTTACAAACAAACGAATAACATTTTGGTATCTATTGATATTTTCTTTTCAGTGATGAAAACATAAAAATTCTTTCTTTAAAATCAGTGTTACGTATATTAAAAAATGTATCTTGAAATCTCTAACACTTTTTAAATCTATAATTAAAGTGAACAATTATTTTGCATAAATAATAGAACTTTCCAAACAAAATATTTCAATATCCATCAATATATAGGTACTAAATCTACCACTAAGCCTTATATTTCAACTACTTCCTCGTACGTCCAATATTTTATTTCTGATTAATATTTTTCCGCCGAATGTATAGAATAGACAAACGACCACTCCAATTATCCCATAATCATCGTTAATCATAATCACGAAACTCGCGATTTGTCATTCGCGCTTGATAAATGTGATTGATCTCGATGGAGACAGTCGTAATCGTTGACCATCAAATTTGTATTCGAAAAGGCGAAGAAAGAGACGGACAATCGCAAGACTAGGTGTAAACGAATGAGCGCGTTTATTGAACCACGACCTTTGGTCTTTGTCGTTTGATAACCGAACGAATAACGCCGGCACGTGCGATTTTTGCTGATAAACGAACGCCGAGCGGCAAAGTTTGTTGACTTTTGTCAACAAACGCGTATCGCGTGCACCTTGGCGGTCGTCGTCAAAAGTAAAAGTTAATGACGGGGATCGGGCTGCCAAGTGTCAGCGTATTATTGGCGCAAAGTGCAACGCGCAAATCAATGTGTATCAAAATGATCGGCCAAGCGGCGCGTGACGTTTCGCCTGACATTTTCGCAGTTGCCGAAGATTCTCTTCCGTACTGCTCGCTCACGCGAGCGCGAAGGGGTTACTGCTTTTCGGCCGATTCTCGGTACGTAATCACAGTGACACTACTCGTTAAAATTATCGTGCTTTCGCGTGTCACGTTTTCGAGCAACAAAAACTGGTCGAAAAAAGTCGGGCGAAAATGAGTGTCGCGAAATATTCGTCTCACAAATATTCCCTTGAGAATATGTATATTTTTTTTCGTTACGTTCAAAATGTAATTATAGTATATTATGTATAGCGTATTACGTACCAAGGGGATAAATGATACTTGTAAATGTGTAATCGTTTGCTTTGAGTTTACTTTATGGTTGTAGAACAAGATGATAATTTGCTACATTGAGATAAGTAGTAAAAACTGAAAAAATGAAAAACCAAATTGATAATTGTTAGAGATTCAAATTCTTTAGAAAAGCACAAAATGAAGTTGGGGATTTCAAGTTCTTTTAACAGTCTTAAATTCTGACGTTACACATTATTATCTCAATCAACAATTGAATTGTTTGTTTAAAAAATCAAAGAATACCGCTTAAAATTGTGGCCACTTTTGTACGTGAGTTTAGGTAACGAAAGTGGTTATCGTTTATTGACTCGGATCGGGCGTTTGGCCGTTGCGCCTTGCCCTTGACTTCCGCGTTTCCAGAGGTCAAGATAGGAAGGGGCTTGAACTTTGCCAAGGGTTCGTCAGGGGTCAAATCTAAGTGGGTTAGGGGAAGGACAGCGATACGACCTTGCGCGCAATGTTATCGCTCTGATAAAAGTATCGCTCTAATTAGGGTGTGTCGGAGAATACGTCGTCATGGTTACGAATGTCGACCCCGAGTCCTAAAGGCTCAAGCAACCATGACGAAGTGTGTCATGCGCGTATCCATGTGTTGAATACAAACTCACGAACCATTGTTTTTCCCATCTTTTGAGGCCTTACTTCACGATCGATTCAACTTCGGCTTCATTTCACTTTGGCTGACAAAATTAGATGCCAAATTGCTGGACCATTCAGCAATATCGGAGATAGATCTTTACAAAGAGTAGTGATTTCGTTACATCAGTGTATGGCAAATCCATCACATTGTACCGAAAATCCTCGATCTTTTTCTTGATGAGTTTTAGGTTGGTAGCTCGGTTACCAAAGTAAAAGTTATTTTTTTCGAGTTGTGCACGATGTTTTCGAGTGAAAAACGAAATTCTAGTTTGTGAAAAATTTAATTTATTCAGTACTTATCAATAATTGTGTCGCCTCAACAAAAAATGAATTGATTAATTTTTCTTTGGACGATCAATTTAAACTATAATAAAATCAGGAAGAAAGTAAAATAGGAAATTTACTATTCTTATTGAAGTTTCGACAAAATACTCGTAAAAGCACGGTAGTAGCCACAAGAAAATACTCACTTTAACACGTATCCTGTTTTCCATGTACTTATACAGCATCCCCAGAGGACCGAGATGAATTTGCATTTTCGTCAAAATGTTTCTTTGGCGAAACCTCGCGTGACAGCTGCCACTATCAGAACCTGCGAACACAAAAACGCAACGCCGCGATCACAAAAAACGTTCGGCTCTCATTGGCGCGTTCGGTTGCTCAAAAGTTCGCAACACTCACGGCGTCTCTCGTGTTTATTCGAGATCGAAATCTCTGTGCCATAAATTATAAACGGTACTGGTTTGCCGAGGGTTAAGTCAACCGGCCAGACCGTGCCGCAACATCCGCGATAAATTTCCTTCAACGTGGAAATCACCTCCATCTTAATCACTGTATTTATGGCCGCCAAATTTGGCGATCCATTAGGGTCCCGTAATGGCCAGGATCAACCATTTTTACCGGATAATTAGCTTGACAAAAAGCGACTTTTTGAATGAAACACGTGATTTTATGCCGATTTTTCCGAATATTCGTAATTATAATTGGGTCTTTCCTTTTCTTTAAAATAATAACAAAAATAATACAAATTTTCTACTGGCAAATTGAAAATAATTTATCACCTAAGTAGTCACCATGGATGTCTATTCAAGGATAAACATCTCTAAAAGAGATCTTGTATTTTTTATACGTTTACTCCTAAATCTTATGATGAGATTTTACATTTTTTGATGAAAATTTAATTCACTTAGAAACAAAATCTTCAATGTACTTCCTCTAAGAAAATGAAATAATTAATATCGATCGCAATAAAATTAATTACGGTAACAGTAAATTTTACAGTAATTGCTGTCAATTTAATTAATTTTTTTTCGACATGCCAAAAGTTCGAAAACAAAGTGGAGAAATACTGCAAAAACATGTGTCTAGTTTTTAGACACTTTCATTGTCTTATATGCCAAAAATTTCTTGAATCTTTTGTCCTCAAAACAAGACACTTACTTTTGTAGTGAATGTCGCGCGAAGGCAGTAGGCCCGGGAAAGTCGCGACGAAGTGAATAAAAGGACAGGTCTGTGGAATTTTCGCGCGGAAAAAGAGGCGGAAAGTGGCGGATTTGGCAGGCCGATTTTTGCAATTCCTTATCGGCGCGCTAATAAGAATTTATGTGGCTCTCGTGTCTGACGCTACTGCACCGTCCTTTTCTCGCGATTAACCAACGAACGCCGATGATATCTGACGTACATTGTTCGATTCTTCCTACACGGTTATCTGAGATGCACGTGTCATTTATTTTTCGATTATTTTTTTACGCCCGTGTGAATGGTTATTACAACACTTGCGCCGTTCGATCCAACGGAAATGTCGCGCGTTATGTGGAATACAAAATCACGATTTATGCGACTGCTTGTGTCGAACGTTTGCAGATTTGTGACGTTTTACTTGAACAATTGTCAATGAACCGTCGATATTCATTTATAATAATCAAGATTTTCATTTTTCTATTTCAGGTGAGACTCTTTTGAAATTCATGATTGCTACAGTGTTGCTCCGGTGAGTGAAAATGAACTTGTTTTAATGTTGAATCAAACTTTGTTACATTTTATATATGCGTGAAGTATGTCAAGTAAAATAGTGTCGCGAATTTTGAATTTAAAAAAAATTGGTGGTGAAAATGTAGAAAACTAGACTTTTTTTTCAATTCAAAATATAGTATTTTTTATAAATTTTTGGTAAATTATGCCTATGAAAATGTTTTTCACATTTACCACTAATAATTTTTTCAAATTTAAAATTCGCTGCATTTCACTACATCACACACTTCATACAAAAAGACTTTTCTTGATTTGGACTGACCCAAAGAAATTTTTTTTTAAGTAATATCAATTTAAATATAGATACAAGTGTCTCATTTTATTAAAATTCGAAACGCTTTTGATGTATGAAACATAGAACATGTCTCGTTTCCCTACAGTTTTGGACACTTATTTTCACAGTGTAAATCATTATAATTAAACGGTCCCATAATGACATTTTCCCACCAGAAAAAATGATCTCAACGTGATTATATTTTTTTATTAATCAAAAAATTAGCAATATTCGAAGACAGTTGCGCATTCCTTGAAACAATCAAGTCGATATAAATCACGATATAAATTTATATCCTCTTATGGTAAATTTATATTCTCTTACACTATCCACGTTTTATCGAATTTCCACATGACAATCGTACGTTCGCGCACAACGTGCATCGGTTTTTTAAATTCCGACTGAAAACGAAGCGCGATTTCGAGCTAACGGTACATGCTTCCCGCGCATTCTGATATATTGATAATTCCATCTTCTCGAGCGCGCTCGGTTTGTACAGGAAAGAAGAAGTAAGTCATGAATTCGAATATGTCAATTTGCGCGGAAAATGGATTACGAAGCGTAGACTATATAAATAATGCGCCGCAATTTTTATCTTCCCTTTCAAACGTCAATATCGCCACTAGATGACATTTAAAAGAAAAAAAATTTACATTTAATATATATATATAACTGAAAAAATTAAAATTGAACTTGAACGTTTAGCCAATGACATTACTGTATTTCAAATTGATTCACATTCAAAGTTCAACTTTAATTTTAAAGTATATTTGTATTAGAATTAAAGATTTCGTTTAATGTTTTTCAATTTTTTCAATTTTGATTTCAATTTATATTTATTTATTGATACTGATAATTAAAACGAATATAATTTATATTCAAGTATGAGGTGTAAATTGTAGGATAATAATATATAACATCTAGTTCAAACAATTACATAACAAACACACATCAGCGTAAAAAAATTGTTCACAGTAATGGCATATGTAAATTAACTTTTTATAATTACGTGGTGAGAATGTTGCAAAAATGTATTGCAACAAACAAACTGTAATGATTTATTTAAATATTCAATCAGCGGTAGACATTAATGTTTCACTTACCGAGATAAATTTTTTTATCGCGAAATATTTATGTAACTATATAAATTAGGATTAATGTAATTGAAATGGGTTTTGATTTATTTCAGTCGATTATGTAGTCAAACTTGATCTTTCTAATGAGTAAGATAAACCTGGGAATAGAATTTAGGTGCACGAAATTTGCAATTCATTAAAACGAAAATAAATCAAACCAGTGCATCGCAAATTCTTAGATACAATTCGCTTCAATGCTCAGTCAGACTAAACCTTTTCTTTTTTCATCGCAAAAATGGGCTAGTCGAAAAACTTTCTTCCCTCGCAACTAACTATTGAACCCAATAATCAAAACCATTCAAAGTCATTATTAAACTGCACGAGTATCACGCGCCGAACTCCCGAACATCATTAAAATTCTTGTGTAATCCGACTTGCATTCGGCCGAGTTGCTTAAATCAGCGCGAAATTGCAGCGAGCGTTTTCAGGAATCACGTGGAAGTGAACGGACCCTTAAGATGATTCTTCGAGCATATAGGCGCGGAAAAGGATAACGCTCTTTAGGAATCCTCGCGTGAGAAAAAGACAAGGCGACAAAGAGCGTTCTACAGAAAAGTTGCTTTAAGAAAACAACTTAATCGCAAAACGAGCATCATTAAAGCCGACGATTTGCGTCGAAGTTATCAGCGCCGGAAAAGAAGGTTGGCGCGGAAATCGTTGGCCGGCGAGTCGCGGTTTTCCGAGCAATTTTCTCGAGAAATCCGCGTGCGGGTCGGATCGGCCTGGGTCGCGGTTCGGGTCGGATCGGATGGAATCGAATCGGATCGATTCGGCGCGCGCAAGCGCGAGCGCCCGAAATAACGGTACCCGGGGGAATTTGATCGGACAATCGCGTTGAATGGATGCGGCCCTGCGGCCGTGGCGCTCGAGCTTACGTAAAGAAGCGTTGCAGCGAACGGTTCGCGGATAAAGAGACAAGCTGCGATCCGTTCGCTAGGTCTCGGCGTTTCCGTTCTCTGATTTCGATCGAATTTTTTAACTCAATGGCAAAGGTTTTTTTTTACGTTATTAAATTTGATACACGCACGACAGAAAGAGTTTTGTCAAGTTATTTTTGTCAAGTTAACTGAAAGCAAAATCAATTTGTCACATTGACAAAGTCATATCTTTTTAACAAAATGATTTTGTTAAATCGACAGAATAGTAGCTTACTATCAGCAAAACATAAGAATGTTTTTGTTGCTTAAATATATCAAAGTCATTCTCTGAAACAGTTCTCTGCTGCTCATCTTAGGATGACGACGAGGCGATTGTAAACATCAAATTGTAATAACATATTTGACATATAATCATACTAAACCAACATTTGCTGATGTTTCCAATCAAAAAGAGTTCTCAGTTTGACATCGTTCCATCATTCGACATCAATTTCATCAGATATTTCAATGCCTTTAGTGCGAGAAATTTAAAAAGATCAAAATCGATTATTACTTTTAGATATTTCTTCTTCGACCATCTGTAATGAATTTCACATTACACTGCAAAACAGTATTTCGTAAGTGTTTTAAACAAAAACACTTGAACGGAAAAGCGTTTCGAATTGCAATTTGCATCTTAAAATAAAACATTTGAAAACAGTTCTTTATGTTTTCATGTTTTATTTGAGAAAAACGATAATGTACACAATCGACATATATTGTCCAATATCGTTTTCTCAGTGTGCAGTTGAAAATACTTTTGATTTTGATACGCTTTTCACGATCAAGGTCTTCGAAGCCACCAAATACCCCATCGTAAGTACTTTTTTCTCAAAGTGATCTCGATCGATGATCGATGGTTTCGAAATCACCAGCCACCCCCTTTCGAGCGAACCTTTGGCGCGAGCGCGAGCGCGCGCGCGCGCAGCCCCGGTGCCTGCACCGAATGGCTTTCTCCGATAACTTTCATAGCCCTCGGTCGGTCTGTCGGCTCCGCGGAGCGGGGCCCCTGTCTCGCGCCGCGGCGACACGCCGCGCGCGCTTCTTTTTCGCCTTTCTTTGTTCCTTTCCGGCAGCGTTACTTTCACTATCGTGCCTAACCCCGGCTGACAGCGGCAGGGGGCGGGGGATTCCCCTCCAAAATCAACAAACGAGCCATTAGTATTGCCAACGGCCGCGCGCGAGCGCGCTCGTTCGTTTTCTCGAGACGGCTCGCCGTTATGACGTTCATCGCCGGTTGTTGATCTCGCCGCTTATTGGGCCGCGCTCGCGATTCGGCTCTTTTCTACACCAAGAAAACGATATCGTACAGTCTGGACTGTACAATTTCCACTACGCTGATTGGTCGAAATAAAGCAATCGAGCAATGTCATTGGCTGAAAGTAGTTACGATATGATATCGTAAACAGTTTACTATATGAAATTGTCCACGTTACAATATATGTTGCGGTGGTTACAATATGGTTTTCTCAAACTTGGATTTGCTGTCAATCAAATCGTTGCATTCGAATGACAAAAGGCCCTTTTATAGGAGCAGAGTGCCGGGAAAAAGATGTTTGTTTGAAATCAATGTGCAAGAAGTTTGCGACGTTTATTTGCAACGAATTATTAATACATTATCATTTCGTTTATCAACAATCAAAATCAGCACTTGAATTTATATCGCGATGTAAAATGGAACAATTAATTTTTTCGTTTACTTTCTTCGTTAGAAGTACATCTTTTTTGTTTAAAAATTTATGGAATTTGGAATTCGCTGCAAATAAACGTTGCAAATTTCCTGCACATTGAAATCAACACGTGGTCCATGTATTGACAACGCTGTGTTTAATGTCAAACTCAAAATGTTACAGTAGCATGAACATTAATTTTCGATCGGTTTGAACACGTTCGGATCTGTTTAAAGCAGGATTCACGATGATGTTACTTTTTTTTACAAATAGAATCAATTATATTGGTTCGTTAACAAAATTGAAAATTTGCGACACAAACTCAGGGGTAATGCTTTTTTGAGAAGAAGCTCTTTTTTAAATAATCACACTTTTTAATCAATTCTCAATACCTTGGATCATAAGTAATCATCGATGAACAAGTTTAATTAAATGCAACGTAAATGTATAGTTGCTTGCTTGAGAAAGTGTGCATAACATTGATAAGCATGTAAACTGCTTTAATTAACTCACGCATTAGAAAAATTCATATCTGGTTGTTTCACGTACGATATAATAATTTATAAATGATTATAAATTACAATTTTTTCACAATGAAATTACCAGTTTTCCAGACGAAAAGTCGTTTTGAAACGATTCGAAACATTAAAAAAGAGATTTACATAAATATTGGCATTTTTAATTGATTTGCAACCTTGAACTTCACCGAAAGCAAGTGATGTATAACAATGGTGATACGTATTTGTTTATAATATGATGAAAATAAAATATCATGACATGTCTCATTCTGAGACATTTTTATATTTGAAATACTAAAAGTTCTTCAAATTGTAACGAGTCGTCAAAAAGTTTTAAAAATGAGACATTCGTTTTGGCACAGTCATTTCTACCGAGTCGTTGCAAAGATATTTGTCGCATTTTGATCGGCCCTCTTCGTCCGCCGTCACTTCCTTTTCTCCGTCCTTTCCTCTCATTAAAGCGAGGCGAAAAATTAGCCACAATAAAAGTATTTCTTTCTTTTCCAAATGAAACTTTATTCAAAGCGATCGTACAACAATGGTCGTGATGCGGTAACGCTGCACTTTGCGAGAACATTTACGTACGTGGTATAAAAGGTACCGTTAGATTCGCAGTCGCTGCTCGCCGAGAGGGGGCAGCTAAACGAGAAAACAGCGCAAGGGAGACGGAAGAACAGGGACTCTTCTCGCGGGAATGCGCGCTTACGCCCTGACATTGGATTTGCAACAATTTTCTAAACAAATTTTACAAACAAGTTCTTCGGGCTGGCTTGTGTTCATAAAAGTGTGACATTTGAATAAAGCAATGACCTTGAATGTCAAGGAAAACACTTGCATCTTAATGTAGTTTAAGTGACGATCAAGAAAGATTTCGTGTATTTTCATTTCAAAGAATCTGTAATGCTGGAAACTGTACACCGTTGAAACGAGCGTCTCAAATTTATGAGAATTTACTACAAAAAAATGGTTATTTAAAATCAAATTTTATTTTAAAATGCAAATTACGATTTAAAACATTCTTCATCGTATATGGAATTAGAACGTTTATTAATAAACAAAACAATGATATAGTTAATATGATGAAAAAAAATCGTTCTTTAACATTGCAAAAAAATTGTATTGCATTCATTTTTCATTTATTGATAAACATTGAGAAGTTCATATCTTTTTTCTTTTTCTTGCATTCGTGTTAATTATTTTTCTTCCAAAATTCCTAGTCATCTTTACAAATTACAAAAAGTGAATTATTCATAATAAAATTGTACGAGTTTCTGAAATCAAATTCAATTTCACGACTTTTCTTTTTATAACTCGCTATAACAACTAATTCTGTTAAATTTTCATTTCAACATCGTACTTGGATCATCTCATAAATTGGATCTCTTTTCATAGAATACAAAAGAAATTGTTTGTATGCACGAAAAGCAAACAGATTTACATCCCCGACGTGAACAAACG
The DNA here is from genome assembly GCA_022817685.1 of Aradophagus sp. ZL-2020. Classification (NCBI taxonomy): domain Eukaryota; kingdom Metazoa; phylum Arthropoda; class Insecta; order Hymenoptera; family Scelionidae; genus Aradophagus; species Aradophagus sp. ZL-2020. Next base: position 7,018 of record JABFOV010002825.1, on the reverse strand, counting down.
TCATTACAAATATCTCGAACAGAAAGTTTAATTTTGTACCTCAAACTCCGGGCAAACGAATTGAAATTAGTAAAGTAGCGGTTTTAATCGTTAAATTACTTCCTCGGCCGTAACATTAAATCACCTGCGATGGAAAACGAGCAATATGAATCGTTTTAACAAAATAATTGCATAATGAACGCTGATAACATGGTTATAAACATCTCTCGCAGCATTTAGAAATATTATCTGTCCGGCCATTAAGTGCAATTTTTTCACCTTTTAAAAATCGAGAAAAAAAGAACTGCGGACTTCATTAAATATTTCAACAATACCTTTATCGAATTTATTTTGCATTGATGCATTTTTTTTCTTCGCAAACAATTTTCTTAATTTTCTGATGATAAATGAAGTTAAAGATTAACTCATTCAATTCTTCGAAAAAGCAAATTAGTTTGAGGCATACGGCACTAATTTAATAAGATAAACCGACAGAAATATAGTGCCGACCTCACATAATTCGTTTCGACAAATCAGAGTTCTCAAGTGGTCTCACTCACTCAAGCGCGTTTACTCATAAGAATATCACAAGCAAATTCATATGAAAAGAAAAATTTTAAGTCACAAAAAAAATATTAGAATTTGCAAAAGATGTTGCAAATTAAGACATTAAAAAATCACAGTCCTCTATTATCCCAACAATCGATGCCCAAAACCAAGACATTTTTTCCCGAATAGTTTAACAACGAAAAAATGAAGAAAAAACATATATCGACAAGTTAAAATATTTTAACCTCGACGGTGAAATGATTTTCCGGCGCGTCCGATCGGGCCGAACGCGTGAAAGCGCCGGGCCGCCCACGAGGCTCGTCCAGTTGTAACGAGCCGGCGAAAAGAACGCGCGATCGAGACCAAGCGAGTCGTGGCTATCATCGGCGATCGTCCACATGGACTCGGCCGAGTCGAGTCGAACCGTAACTCGGACTCGGTCAGAGCCGTCATGACGGGCCGTCGGTATTACGAAACGGCGAGAATCGACGGCGCCGCTGGTCCGCCGCCTGCGAAATCCGGTTGCGAGTGTCGGAAAAGTGCACCGGGGGGACGTAGAAACGGTCCCATCGACAAGGGGGGTCTGTACCTGCGGATGATCCCCAGGTTGAGTCGCGCTGGGTTCAATGTCCTGTCGGGCAGCGCACCCGAGCAAGCGCTCGGCAAACGAACCAACGAGCCGACACACACACACACATACAAACACACACAAACATACTGACGTAAACACAAACATATCCACACACACAGCACGAGCACACTTTCCAACACACACACACGTGTCTTCGCAAGTACGAGGTGCGCTGTTTGTTGAGGGGAGGGGGTATGTAGATGTACACGCGGCATAGCGCAGTTTTTTTACGCCAGCTAGCCGAAGGTACTGTTACTTTTGCGATGTGGGCCCTGCCAAGGGCCCTCCCTGCCCCGCCTCGCTTCATTACGTCCCGAGGACCCCGGCAGGAACTCCTAGGAAGCGCGACTGGGATTCATCACGACCTCCCGACAATCGCCGCGATTTCTCATTAAATTCCGTTCCTCAGCTTTCCAATTCCAAGCCATAAGCCACGGAACTGCCGGCTCGTTCCCGCGCGCCGGGGTTGCCCGATCATTTTTATACGCCCGATCAAATTAACGTTTTTATTCTCGTCGTCTTTTCTTTTCGTTTACCTTTTTCGTCTTTCTTTTTCTTTAATTAATGTTTAAATTGTGGAGGGAAGATCGTTTTCGCGTGGTTTGCGCAGTATAGTCTTTTGATCAATTGGTCAGTGTTTGGTTGATGTAAGGACCATTTTGAGACTTTTGGGTGGAAAACGATTTTTGTTTATAACAAATTTTTTAGTTGTGAAAGTAGGGTTTTTTTACTTCGGAGAATGTATGTTTGTTAATAAATGAAGGAAAATTTAGGAAAGCAACTTTATAAAGGCATCACTTCAAACAGTTCTGATAATTTATAAGAAAATAAAAGGTAATTTCTAAGATTTCTTTTACGTTTATCTACGATTCGCTTTTAATTAAGAAAAAACTTTGATTTGATTTCTTGGTATAATTTGAATTCTTGGTTTAATTGTTTAACCGAACTACCTTAATCATATTTACCAAATCACTTGCGTGAAAAACCTCTTTGACCACCGCTTTGAAAATTGTTTTGAATCCAAAAATCGCTTGAATATCGTTAAATCAATTCACTCGGGATTCATGTACAGGAAGTTTGCAACGTTTATTTGCAACGGATTCCAAAATTCAGAAATTTTCAATCAAAAAAGATATACTTCTAACGAAAAAAAATACGCGAAAAAATTAGTTGTTTCATTTTATATCGCGCTAATGTAAATTTAAGTTCTGATTTTGATTGTCGATGAACGAAATAATATTTTAATAAAAATTCGTTGCCAACTTCTTGCACATCGTTTTTCTGCGTTTTTGCAATTTTTTTCGGCCCGTTACTGATAGTTACAAATATATACTCGATTCTGGCCATGTGTATATTTTCAATTCGACGCAAACAACTTCACCAACAATATTAATTGTCCCTTAAACATCGATCTAAACGACCAGAATGAAAGAAGGAAAGGGACGAAGAAAAAAAAAATGAAAGAAGAAATCGCCGGTGCCGTCGAGTTGCTTTTTCCTCGCGATACATAGCAGCCGTCGGTAATCGGATGGAAAAAAAAACTTATAAACACCGTGTTCGGAAAAATGTATCTGAATGCGGCGGTTAAAAATAAATCGGCCGAGTCGTTGTCACATATTTTTCCTACGTCAATATTTTACAGCGCGCACTTCTATCGAAGCGGTGCAACTTTTTTTTTCATAAGAAAACACCGGAGCCGATATAAAACACACCGGCCCGGACAAAAAGCCGTGTTTTAACGCGAGTGACTTTCCAACGGGCCGCGGGGAAGGAAAAAGTCGCTCGAAAAAAGCCCCGGCAAATAATGTATCCCGGTCGGGAATAGAGCATGAATTTGTGCGATACATCTTTTCGCGCGATTCGCGGCAACGATGTTAAAACGTGTGTAAAACAATCGACGACAACAGTCAAGCGGCCGACGCGACTGCGTACAATACGCCTTTAAATATTTATGCGTCGAATATCTCCGGTCATTTATTTACATTCAATACACAGAAAGCCGATTCGCACAATGTGCGCAAGTCGACCCCCCCCCCTCCCCCTTCAAGCCCACCCACCACAACACCCCGCCCGTCGACATGAAATGCATTTTTCTTCGTCTGCTCGAGATAAATTTAATTAAAATCGGTATAAATAATTTATTACTTTTATGACTGAATGCATTTATTTCAGACTAATAAATTTCTTCGGCCGAGGAGAAAGTAACGGCTATCGGCACGATGACTTTACGCTGCTTTTGCACGGCTCGCGCTTTTTATTGCTATAACTTTGATTTAAGAGCCATCGGATTTTTAATTTCATTTTCATTTAATGGCTCAAGAAACGCCAGGTAATCCGATTTGAAGAAATCAAAAGTTGCAATCCAGTTTTACTGCCTGGGAAACTTAATTTCAGAAGAAAAAAATGACTTTTTCTCGCGTTCGCGATTATTTGTTTTCTTCGTTGGCGGAGTCGAAGTCGGATTCTTCGCCTCTCAAAAATCTAGGGGAAATGGTTCGATGAAAATATAAAGAATGAATAAAATACGAAAAACCTTTATAGAATGTCGTGAGTTTTCAAATTCAAACATTTTTTATGACACATCACCACCAAAATTCCAAATTAGTTTATTCTACGATAAAAATATTTAACGTTATTTACGCAGAACTATTTGAAAAGAAAAATCACGATTAATATATAAAAAAACCATTCCTTTCACCGATAATTGATGGAAACTTCAATTATGTAAAACTAGAATCAATACACGCGCTTCGCGCGCGCAAAACTTCAGTTCTTAAAACATAAAAATCATTAATTTGAAATTTTTTAGATTCTTCTACTTCTATTAATTTTTATTTACTTAATTTATAATTTATCTAGAAATATTAAAGACTGCAATGTCAAATGACATATCTTTCTATTTTTTTAATTCTAAATTCAAACTTAAAATCGTGACCAATCACGTAACGAATAAAGAAGTTATACAACCAACTTCAAGATCATAACATCTACACTTTCTTTGAGGATACATAACTTTAAAATAAAATGAAAAAACTATTCTTCAGAAAAAGTCGAAAAAGTCAAGGAAGCTGATGTTCGCATTTTTGTCTTCCACCCTGAAATAGCTAATTAAACATCTAACGAAGTCGATAATGGGAGAGGACGGAAAAGGGAAAAAATGATGAAATTCAATCGGAATCGGCGCGCGCGCCCGAGGTTTTGTACACTTTGTTGTCGGTCACAGGCATGTCGTGGAAGGCCGGCTTCGATAGTCATCTTGTCGTCTGTTACGTTGGGATAGGTCAATCCGATACGCGCGCCAGACGGTTCAAGAATTGGATCGTTCTGGGTATCAACGTTGCGCTGGCTTCCAACACATAAATCACTGTAATTAATGGCGAAGATTGGGATTCAAAAATCGCCGCTCCGGCAATGACATAACGCCGATCGTTTAGCTGAAACCTCGGCAAGAATACCACTCGAAGAACGGTTTTAACTCCAGATAACATCCGGATAATTTTTACTCCCTGGCGGCGAACGCGACGAATTACGTAGAATATAATTGTCCATAAAGTACGATATTGAAAGCATTTTATTGTTTGCTGCCTATCGGCAATTAATCTTTAATCAGTCGATGTAATTTGTTTAATGGCCAATTTATCGGTTTGACTGTAATTTTCCCGCGATTTTTACCTCGTCGTTGGGAAAGAAGGCCGAGATAATTATATCTTCGCAACTTTTATTAATTCCCGTAAAGATGCGCCATAAAATTGCCAAGTTTTTGCAAATTCACTCCGATACTTTTTTGTGCACACATTCCAGTAATTGACATTGAGTCAGTTGCAATTGATTTTGAATTAAGAAAAAATGGTTGGTATTTGTTAGAGTTTTATCAGTGTTTAATGTGCAAAAAGTTCTCAACTCTTTTTTTTTTGCCGCTAACTTAAATTGGAAACAATTTCGTTTGTGAAAAATCAAAATTACAGCTCAAGATATTTAGGTATGAAATATTCTGTGTTCTTATTCACTTTTTTAGTTTTGAATTTGTACATTTTGATTCAAAGTTAATCATCATTTTCCAAAATTTGTCTCTCCGTTTATCAAGATTAATGTACAAGAAATTCCATACATACATAATATACGGATTTCAACTTGGATAATGTTCATAAAAAAATTTGCTCTTTTCTTTGTAAGATTTCTTTAATTCAACAAAAATACATCAATTTTGATATTCATTGACTTAACTTTAGTGTTTCGTTCATTATTTGCAATTTATAAACACGAATCGTACAATAATTCTTCCAAGTTCGAACTCGTATATTATGTACGTACGAAACTTCTTGTTCATAAGATTATCCCTGATTACGCCCAAGTCTTTCTTCCTCTCAGTACGAATGGAATTGAAAGAATATGTGCTGCGACTTATAAAATGGCAGTGGCGTCAAGCAACGTTGCTGGTACAATTGGCGCGAGCGAATGTTTTCGTGGTAGAAAAAAGCGCGCAATTATTTGCATAACATGGTACCCGTGGTTTCCGGGAACAAGGGCACGTGGCCGGGAGAAGTCATGAGAAATGAATCCCAATCCGAATGTTTGCTACGAAAACATATTGTCCGGTTTATGCGTTCCGTTACTCGCGAGGTTAGGGTAGGCGCGTCGGATTAGAGACGGTACATCGCTCTCCATCTTTTCCCATCGACCCCCTCCCCCTCACCCCTATTCGCCTCCTCCGCGTAAGCGAGTTCCTTTGCTTCCTTTCTTCCTTCCCGAACCTCTCTTTCCGTCCTTTGTTGCCGTGTTCCTCTCTGTCGTTCGTTCGTACTTTACGACGACTTTGACTCTTTTTACCGCGAAACCGAAGAAAAGGGATAGGGAAAGAAAAAGGAAGAAAGGAACCAGTTATTACGATTTTATGACACGCGAGATTGACGGCATTGTTAAGTTGGTATTGAGATGTGAAGTTGTGGGATTTTCGGCAAGATAATCGTACGCGCGGCTCGAACAAACGTTTCATTTTCAAGCGCTGTTGTAGTCACTTGTGAATTATTTGCGTGAAGAAAAACCGATTCCGTGAAAATTATGTTATAAATCATACAAGTTGCAAATGGATTGTCATTTTTTAGAGTATTTTCTTTTTTGATGCGAGAATTGAAACTCTTCTGTCGTTTTAACTTGGAAAATATTCAAACATGCTTTGAAATTAAACAGTGATTATAAAATATTACTTATTAAAAATGATTACGTCATTTCACGGGTTGAAACATTAGTGATCTCTTGTTGAAAATGAAAAAAAAAAAAAAAGAAAATTGTATTTCAGGATCAATTAATCAAAAGTGGTCGTTGCGGAAATATTTAAAATAAAGTGAATTTTGTTCCTGGTATTAAATTATTATAATTAGTGAAATCATTTTTTGACGCATTACTTTTCTTCCGTAAAAAGAGAATACCAAAAAACGTCGACTTGATTAAATTTTCAATCAGCGAAATTATTGAAAATATAGTATGCGTATTTGTATCAATTACTCATCTTCCAATTAAATTAAATGCATTTTTCGTTTAAGGTTTATAATAGGAACTTGGTCAGGATATATCTGAACTTTGTTTTCATTTCCTGATCACGGCTTTTTTTCAAAATCATTACTCATCTATACATAAGCTTTGTTTTATACCCGTTTTTGCATTGATACATGCGAAACAAAGTTAATTAACTTCTATTACTGTTTTCGATATCCGTGACGTACTGGATAAACAATTTTTTTTTTATAAGAATAAATTTAAAATTACTGAAGAAAATTTCAAAGTAACATTTCAAATTCTTCATTAATAGTATTTTTATTTAAATAAAAGAAATTCAAAAGATTCACGACTATACATCTAACA